>CAIGRB010101252.1:23270-35609 GCA_903798255.1 Fraxinus quadrangulata
TGGTACACTAATTTTCCACCTCAAATCCATTCACCAACCCTAATATATGGTACCCCTTGTCTCTCCAACTGAATTATAGCATGTATATCTATAGATGGAGAGCACTTCAAATTCTGAAGTATATCCAACAACGCACCAACTCTCTCTTATCTCTCTCTTGATTCGTTTGTTTCCATAAAAGAGATCGTGAAACAGCCATAGACATCCGGGACGGATCCAGCACCCAGCGAGTCGATGCGGCTGCCCGTGTTGGATCCGCCGGGAAAAAAGATTAAATATGAATTATGAAAAATAATTATCTATATATATATATTATTGTATTATTTTTATTGAAATGCTGTGTTGATCATTTGGAAGGGAAGATGCCTTTCAACATGAAATACTTGAGTTCGATTCCTTTCAACAATATTCTCTCTTTCAATTTTTAAACACAGTAAAGAATAACTAAATATTAATTAATAATTGTACCCGTGTTCAACAAGAAGAAGGTTAGATCATATGGTAGAGGGGCAATTTTGTGCACTAGAGATATGGGGTTCAATTCTTTGCTTTTCTACTTTTTTTGTTTAATTTTTCAATACAATAAATAATAACTAAACAATTATATATTATTAGTTTTCGTTTTCGAAATAATTTCTTTAAAAAAATTATCGACTAAAATTATTCTCTATATATATATACTTTCATTGTTATGTTTTATTAATTTATTTTATAAAATTCAATTTTGGACAATCAAAGTTTTGTTCTTTATTCTTTTAAAAGTTCGAAAAATACTTTTTCTTTTGAAGTGACAAACAGTTTTAGTTTTAAAAATCATTATTTTCAAAATTTTGTATAACCATCGTCTAAACTCGGAGCTTGTCTTTTACCATTTAATCATGCTTTACGTATAAATTGTTTCGTTTGAATTGTAAAAAAAATTAAAACTTGATCGTACATGTATGATTGAAAAATGTATTTGTTTTCTTATAATTTTATATTGTATTTAATTATATTTTCAAATGTATATGACTTTTTCACGTTTTAGTGCATTTATATATTGATTGAAATTTTTTTAACATTATTTAATTAAATATTAATAAACAATCTTATTATTGCGATCATCAGCGATCGTCCTAGTTGACCTAATATCTTGAATCCGCCATTGATCTTAACCCCATCTATGTTGGGGCTAGACGAGTATTCAAACACAATATCCAAAATAAAGCCAAAGATACGCATAATACACATAGTTGCACCGGAGATCATAAAGACAGAAGTCGAAAATTTTCGGGAGATTGTACAAAGACTTACAGGGAAACCTACGACTGCACAAGGAAAAGGGACAAGTACAAGGGGGGCAATAATAATGTTAGCAAGCCAATGAAGAAAATGGAATAATCAGGAGATGTGCCTGTATCACAGAGTAATAAACACAGAATGAAGGAGGAAATAAGTGAAGAAATATTTTATGGAGGACAGAATTCAAATGGCTTTCTGAGTTTTCTTGGAGATGTGGACTGCTTCATCAATATTCAAGACGTGAATGAATTTCATCTGCCCACATTTATATCATCTTCTCGAATGAACTTGTTTGGAGAGATGCATATTTGCCAGTAGAATCTTGATTATGTATGATCACAGATATTCTTCCTAGAAATTACTGTATGATTGCTTGCTAGTTTGAATTCAAAAATCGGTCAGAGATTTCGATTTTCATGTTCATTCATTTTCGATTTTCATGTTCATTCATTCTTTTTATTTGTTCGCGTGCTTGTAATTGATTTCTTTTTCCATTACAATCTTGTGACTTGGCTCCAAAAGCTGCAAAGAAGGCTGGAAGGGTATTTGGCTTTTCAAACTTAGCGGACTGAAATCCATCTTTTTAGGATCATACATGCTTGCTATCAAAAAGTGTAATAACGAGTGACTAATAGAAATGGATGCTTCCCATAATGATAAACAGTATTTCTTATATTGTTTGATTAACTTTTATAAATTTTGTATTTATTATCAATTTGAGATATTATTCATGTCATTAAAAATTTTGGGTTAGCATATAATTTGCAAATCTACGATAGCTTAATTTTGATATTACAAAATCATATCGCAAAAGAAATTAACCGTTGTTACCCTTCATCCATATTCCACACCACTTCCGGCTCTCTGACAATTCCAGAGAAAGCTTCATAAGCATACTGTATTGAGAGAGAGTCATAATACTCGTATCTTTCACTTGATCTTTATTTTCAAAGTTCTGCTCTACCAAACACTCTTTTTGATAACTAGGCATAAATACCCTATAGGAAGGGATAATGAAGAGTGCACTACAAAGCAAAATTGTAGATAGGCATTTTTCTCTTTTATTATTAAAGAGTATTCTAACCATTAGGCACTTTTTTTCTCATAAAAGAGTCTTTAAGAACCATTGAAAAGGAATCTGTTGTCTTAAAACATTGTCAAGAGCAGTAGCCTATGCCAACCCTTCAATGCTAAATGTCAATCATGTTGAATGAATTGTGTGCCGACAGTCTATTACTCGACTTACCTACTCACTCTTGTATCATTATGACAATAAACTGATCGAGAAAAGTACAGATTCTTGCCAGAAGAGAGCCATATGTATGCTTATACGCATTCAACGAAAAGTAGCAAAGCAGTGTATATGGAACATATACATTTAAATATGGCATTCATATCATAGTTTCATATCTACAACAAAAAAAATTCACATAGAAGCACGATTAAACCAGACGAACATTCTATGACCTCGAACTCTCAAATCAGTATTTTGCAAACGTAAAAAGAAATCAGCCCAAAAGGGAAGTTACACAACAAAACTTGTATTGATGTCATATAAAAAAACCAGTATGTTGTGGCCAATAAATGAATTGAGTTCTTGTTTCTCATTGCTTTCAGCTTGCTTATGTACAAAAAAGTTAATAAAGTATGACATCATTCCTTTGTTATTTCCTTATTTTTTTTCTTATTTTCCCTTTTCCACCTTCCCTTTCGCATTCTTCAGATTAGATCAAGAGAATGTGAGATCAATAAATATAGTCACGACCAATTTATATGTTCAGCATCTGAAAGAGAGAGAATGGGAAGCATTGTTAGTGTAAAACAATTATTCAAGTAACCAGGATGAATGGAGAAATATGAACTGCAAAGGAAAGTACAGATGTGAAAGTGAGAAAGTCAAATACATCCAGCTAAAAACAATATAACCCACCAACAAATAGCAATAGAACATATATTTTGAATATTGCATATGCTGAAATGGCTTCTGCAATGCTCAATTAAATTCCCATAAAAGCAAGTGAAAAGAGTTGCAATATCTAAACAGAGCCAAATATTATTCAAAGACAGATGCATCCCTTTATAATGATGTTATCCGCAGGGGTCGTAGAAGACCCATCCAAATGGCCCCATAGTTTTTTGCCTTTTATAAACATCTTAAACTGAAACTTCCACGTTAAGTAATTTTTGCCATTAAAACGGACAAGTGTATTTTCTGTTGCCATTAAAACCCCAAGAATTAATACAACCCAAAAAAAACCTCAATATTATTAAATCAAGCCCAACAGCACACTATGGTCACCAAATATAGCAGTTCAAAATGGTAAACAGCCCCAATTTACTAAACTGTTTATAATAAATAGTAACAAGCAACAGTCCAAACAATAGCCCAAGTTAGAGAATAATAGCCCAAAATATTTCAAGTAATCTATTTGCCTAGAACTCAAATGCGACCCAAAATAACAGGCCTAAACTAAACAAAATTACCGGCGATACGGCTGGACTCCAGCTTCTTCCTGTGGTGAGAAATTACCTTTTGTGCACAATAAATTCTTCCTTAGTAGCGGCTAGAGTCTTCTGTAATTCTGTTTGGGCCTTTCTCACAAAGGAGGTAATTTTGTTTGGTATGGGCCTGTTAATTTGGGTCGCATTTAAGCGCTTGAATTATTTTAGGCCATTATTCTCTAACTTAGACTATTGTTTGGACCGTTGTTTGTTATTGTTTATTTTAAACGGTTTAGTAAATTGGGACTGTTTACTATTTTGGATTGCTATTTGGTGACCATAGTGTGCTGTTTAGCTTGATTGAATAATATTGCTTTTTTTTGTTGTATTAATTCCTGGGTTTTTAATGTCAACGGAAAATACACTTGTCCGTTTTAATGGCAAAAATTACTCAACATGGGGGTCTGTTCAAGATGCTTATAAAAGGCAAAGAACTATGGGGCCATTTGGATGGGTCTTCTACGACCCCTACGGATATAAAAGAGATACAACAATGGGAAAGTAAAGATACTCGCATTATCTCCTGGATTTTGGGATCAATCAAACTTCATATGATATCCAAACTTCGCTCATTCACTTCTGCCAATGAGATGGGGGATTATCTCAAACGTGTCTACAATTAAGAAAACTCGGCACGAAAGTTCCTGTTGGACTTGGAGATTGCACAATACAGTCAATGTAATCCTATTGACAAATTTTATGCTGGTTTCCTTATAGAGTGAATACTCTGGCATAACCCATTCCAAGGCTCCCAAGGAAGCATTAGCCGCCTTACACGGATATAAAAGAGAAACAACAATGGGCAAGTAAAGATGCTCGCATTATTTCCGGGATTTTGAGATCAATCGAACCTCATATGATATCCAAACTTCGCTCATTCGCTTCTGCCAAGGAGATGTGGGATTATCTCAAACGTATCTACAATTAAGAAAACTTGGCACGAAAGTTCTTGTTGGAATTGGAGATTGCACAATACAGTCAATGTAATCTTCCCATCGACAAATTTTATGATGGTTTCCTTATGGAGTGAATACTTTGTCATAACCCATTCTAAGGCTCCCAAGGAAGCATTAGCCGCCTTACAAGAAATTCAAGCAAAAAATCAAAGGGATCAATTTCTTATGATGCTTCGACCGGAATTCGAAACTGTTAGAGTTGGCTTACTCAACCGCAATCCAGTTCCATCCTTAGATATTTGCTTAGGAGAATTGTTATGTGAAGAACGTCTTGCTACACAATTGGGAATGACGCAATCGACTGTGTCTTCAGAGGTTATAAATGTGGCTTGTGTTGCCCAGGAACGAGGAAAATCTAAATCTCAGCCACAGTGTTACAACTGCAAGGAGTTTGGTCATATTGCCAAACACTGTAGTAAGAAATTTTGCAACTATTGCAAGAAGGAGGGACACATTATTAAGAAAGGTTGCATATGACCTCAGAATCGCCAAGCTCAAGATTTTCAAGCTAATGTTCAGTCTAACTGGGTGATCAAACCTCTTTTAGCGGTTCATCTACTCTCACACCCGAGATGTTGCAATAAAATAATCAAATGATTATATCTGCCCTCTTTGCCTTGGACTACAAGGTAATCGAAGCTTACCCTCCTCTACTTGGTTGGTTGATTACACTGCTTCAAATCATATGACCGGAAATATGGATCACTTGATGTTCGAAAGTATGAGGGTAAGCGACACATAGAAATAGCTAATGGTAATACACTAATTTGGGGCCTTCATTTAACAAATTGTTTGTCTCCTGATTTATCTACAAATTTGATTTATGTTGGACAATTGGTGGATAATAATTACGATGTTCATTTTCAAAATAATGGTTGTCTTGTGCAGGATCAAGCATCGGGGAAAGTGATCGCGAAGGGGCCTAAAGTGGGACTTTTGTTTCCTCTCCAGTTTTCCATTCCTAGTACTATTTCTTTTGCTTAAACTGTTGTAGCTGATAACTCTAATATTTGGCATAAGAAATTGGGACATCTTGACTTATCTTGTAAAACATGGTCATTTGGGTAATAAAGACTCCATTTCTGTGTCAACTGATTGTGCTACACGTAAACTAAGTAAGAGTAAAACTTTACCTTCTCCTGAACATGGTAGTCACACTTCTGCCTGCTTTGAGATTATTTATATTGATGTGTGGGATGTCAGTCCTATTCTTTTATATACTCAATACAAGTATTTTGTGACGTTTATTGATGTTTACAGTCGTTTTGCTTGGGTATATTTTCTCCATTCCAAAGTTGAGGCCTTCTCAATTTTTTCAGACCTTTGTTGCTTATGTTGAGACCTAATTTTCCGGTAGCATTAAAATATTACGTTTTGATTATGGGGGAGAATATTTGTCCAAAGATTTTCACGACTTTTTTAGAACAAAGGAGATTTTCTCTTAACGTTCTTGTCCTTGTACTTCCCAACAAAATGGTATTGTGGAACGTAAGAATCGTCACATCCTGGATGTTGTTTGTACATTGTCGATCTTCTATGTCTTTTAAGTTTTGGGTTGAAGCTTTATCTACGGCTATTTATTTGATTAATAGTTTACCTTCCCGAACTTTGGACTATGACTCTTCCTACTTTCGTTTGTTTGGTGATATACCTGATTAACATTCTTTGTACACTTTTGGTTGTATCAGCTTTGTTCATTTGCAACCCATTGAACGTCAAAAGCTTAAAGCACAAGCCACTTAGCGTGCTTTCATGGGATATAGTCCCACACATAAGGGGTTTGTGTGTCTCATGCAAATGCTAATAAGCTACGTGTCTCTCGAAATATTGTTTTATTTGAAAACCCATATTTCTTTCAGTCGCATATCACTTCTGACTCCAACAGTCATTCTTCGTGCTTTTGATAATGTATCGTATCATATTGAACATTTTGAACCAGGAATTTTGTATCTGAGACGTCCCCTACTACTTTCTCCGCCTAATCTGGACCTAGTCGTCCAACGTCTGAACTTCAACTCTCCAATTGTGTCACTGTCCTCTAGATAAGTATGGTTTTCCACAAACTGTACTCCAGGCCACTATTGATACTACTTCTATCCCTAAATCTTACTCAAGTGGCTAATCAAGCATGTTGGAAGAAAGTAATACATGAAGAAATTCAAGCTCTCTAGGATAATCATACTTGGGACAATTTTTCCCTGTCCAGATAGGGTAAAAGTTATTGGATGCAAATAGACTTACACAAATAAGATTTGCGCTAATGGTTCCATAGAACGTCATAAGGCACGCCTTGTGGCACTTGACAATAGACAGGAATATGGTCTTGACTATGAGGAATCGTTTGCACTAGTGGCTAAGATGACTACAACACGCACTATTATTGCCATCGCTGCATCTCAAGGATGGTCTCTTCAATAGATAGTTATCAAGAATGCTTTTCTATATGAAGATTTGAAAGAAGAAGTATACATGAATCCGCCTCCTGGCATGTTCACCCATACCTCTTTTGAGGTCTGTTATTTGAAACGATCATTATATGGGTTAAAGCAGGAACCTCGAGCATGGTTTGAGAAATTTTGCAATACTCTCCTTGATTTTACTTTTATTCAGAGTCAATTTGATTCATCTCTCTTCCTTTGAAAGACAACTACTGCGATTGTTGTCCTTTTGGTATATGTGGATGACATTTTCTTTACAGGTTCTGATCCACAGTTAATTAAGGACGTAGCATCTTCGAACTTCCTTTCACATGAAAGATCTTGGTCCGTTGCAATATTTTTTTGGTTTTGAAGTATACTCACCTCTATAGGGACATTGTTGCATCAATACAAATATACACATGAGATTCTTACTTCTGTCGGGCTTCAGTCAAGCAACCCAATTCACACACCTACGAAGGTCAATTTGAAACTTTACCAAATAGACATTTTAGTTGATCTTTTGCTTTATTGACAGTTGGTAGGGAGTTTAAATTATTTGGCGATTACACGGCCTGATATCTCTTTTGTCGTCCAGCAAGTTAGCCATTTTACACAGGCCCCTCGACATTCTCATGTTGTCGCTGTGCGACGTATTCTTCATTATCTAAAGGGTACATCTGGACAATGATTATTTTTTCATATTGGGAATTCTTTACGATTAACCAGTTTTAGTGATGCTGATTGGGCTGGTTGCATAGATACTCAACGTTCCATTACTGGTTGGCGCACGTTTCTTGGGAATGCTCTCATCTCATAAAATAGTAAAAAGCAAGATCGTGTCTCAAAGTCCTCCATCGAATATGAATATCGAGCTAAGTCCTCAGCTGGCTCTAAGATTGTGTGGCTTCGGGGCCTACTTGACGAACTTGGTTTTACTCAGCTTACTCCTACTCTCCCTTCATGCTAACAACACAAGCGCTATTCAAATTACTGCTAATCTGGTATTACATGCATGGGTCAAGCATATTGAGGTTGATTGTCACTATATTCGAGAAGCTTTTGATCAATAAGTGATTACCATTCCTCACCTCTATAGATCTTTAGACCGCTGACATATTCACCAAAGCTCTCGGTAGTCTTCGACATTAGTTCATGGTTGACAAATTGATACTTTTTGATCAACCAGCATCAATTTTAAAGGGGGTATCAGTCATGATATCAATGCTTAGTTACCATATCTTCTACATAATTACATTTACTGTCTTACATTGTAAATATTGAATTGGGACTGTAATTAGTAGACCTGACAAATTGTAATTAGGATATTTGATAGATAATGCTTATGCTGTAATTAGGGAAATCATTCCTATTTAATGAGAAGAAACTCAGGACTGAGAGGCATTGAGACAAATTTGACAATAATGATGTGGTAACCAAATGCATGTGCCTCCACCATCTTATAAAGCTATGTTGACCCCATATAAGCATTCATTCAGTTTCTTTAATAAAGAACACAAACCGTGCTAAGGAGAGCTCATTTTAATCTCATAAAGGAACCTCCACAAATTAATCTATTTCTTTCACATTTTCCTTCCAGTGAAAATATATACTGCAATCGGTGGCAATAAAATTGAACTCAAGATATTCTGCTTTAGCAACCGGATAGGGTACCAATTCACATTTTCAACGACACCACTCGATCCTCAAGTGGCAATAAAATTGAAAATATATACTGCAATCAGTGGCAATAAAATTGAACTCAAGATATTCTGCTTTTGCAACCGGATAGGGTACCAATTCACATTTTCAATGACACCACTTGATCCTCAAGTAATCGTTCTTAAAGTGGTCTACCATTCCAAAATGGCAAGTGAGCTAGAGATGTCCTAGGTCTTAGTTTTTTTAGTTTTTATTTTGTGGGGGTGGGGGTAGTTAACTCCCAAAAAGTAATTCTCAAAGTTTATAGAAGATAGTGCTGTCACACCTCACAATCAATAGAATATAAGAAGCTGATAGTGTCCAACTGAGAAGTTTGTTATGCATGAGTGCCAAATGTAGCTTAGCACTTTTATCCACATTTGAACATCAAAATGCGACTTAAATACCTAAAATTACTATTTTGAGTGCTGACGATGAGCAGGTAATGCTACAAACATAAGACTAGGAATAATCTGAACTATGCTTAGACAAAAACTTACATAACACTATTGAACTAAAGATAAGTTCAGCCACCAATGTGTATCATCGGTCTGTTTGGTGTCTTCGCAATGTCAAACATCCCAGCATGAGCAGCTTTCTTCCTTTTCACCTGAAGTTGAAAGCAAATGCTTAAAGTTGTAACATGACATTTGACATAATAGAAGACACACAGCACAAAAGGGAAGGAAATGAAAAACGCAGCCTTTACAATCAATTAAGATGAGAAGCCATCAAAGGGAGAATTCTTATAGTTTTCTATGATCTCTCTCCAAACAGAAATCACTTAAAGCCAATAGCAAATTCAAGTGACGACGAAAAAATTGCAAGTTACATAATCTCTTGCTATAACCCACAAACAGGGTGAAATTAAGGATGAGAAGGAATCCTCAGCAATTGCAATATAAATGGTGTTTCCTCCATTTACTATCTGAGACAATAGTTCATACATACCGCTGCCCCTATAATCTCCTTGAGCTCAATATCATCAACACCCTGACGCAGAGGATCCCTCAAGCTAACCTGAAAGGAATGAACTCTGATAATTCATATTGGAAAAGATATAGTTATGGAAGATTTACAAGTATCATCTACTCGATACTTGGCAACACCCTACTAAAGTTTATAAGTGTAATAGCAAGAATATATGACAAAGACCAGTGCTTGCTATAAGCATAAAAGGAAATTCGAGATGAAATACTGGGACTTGATTGATGAGGTCAAGCTTGTGAAATATGATAAATACAAGTAATCTAACTATGTTTGAAAACAAGTATCCATTTGGCAACCACCAGGTAAATGTTTAAAATTTTCTGCATAGAGGAGATGCAATAAGACTGTCATTTTACTAATTGATTGGCCTGTGCCAAGAAAACACAGAGCTGATACAGCATTTGTTGTCTACAATCTGTTTGAGAATGTTAGGGCTATTTTGGGCCTTGACCTTGCAAGTCTACAGATAACAATGCACATTCTGCACTACAGGGAAGAAACATCCCTGTTTCCTTTTCCATACTTTATTTTCTTCCTTTACTTAGAGATATTATTTACGAAAATAAGGTAAGGGTGTCAATAGGGTCATGCTATAGACAGGCTGCACCAGATATGGCCTAGATCTCCAGCACGACCCACAGTAGATGCAGCTGCCTGGCCTCTGGGTTTTTTACTTTAAATGTTCTTTTTCACATTAGATATTTAAAGAGGAATTGAAATAGTAATAAAGAAACAAAAAAATTAGAAATATTATTTTATTGACTGTTCTTCTAGAGTACAATTTCAAAAGCAAAGTTTTTTCAAAAGAACTTTTGTGTTTACAGTGAGTAGAAACAGGAAAGAAGAAAAGGGAACGATAAAAAAAGAAAGAAGAAAAAGAAGGAAGAAGCAGAAGCGGTGTTGTGTCCGGTTGAACTTGGAGAATCCAACACATATCCCATACCCGTACCCATGTCGTGTCGTGTCGACATGAGTACTCTGGCAATTTCGAAGAGAACGAGCATCAAAGAATAGAAGTTGTTAGATGGTGATATTGAGAGAATGTGTGTGAAAAATTTCGAAAAAAGAAATGAGTTTAAATATTTACCAAAAAATCTAAAATTAACAAAAAGAAAAAAAGAAAAGAAATGGGAGTTCAAATTCCAAAATGGATACATCCATTAGATTGGTTTTTTCCTTTTTTTTCTTATGTTGGTCCACACAAGCCAGCCTGCAAGGGCCATGGACCTGGCAAAGCCCACTTTTATGGGTGGACCCACCAACGACACAGTCCCAACCAAGCCACCTTGGGCCTGGGCATCTCTGGCCCCACCACAGCACAGTCCTAACAAAGCCGCCTCGGGCCTGGGTATCTCTGGCCCATTTTGACGCCTCCAGAGTGAGGTATAGAGACTTTTTTTTCTTAACTAAAAACATTTACATTAATAATGCAAAGATACTATACCAATAAGAAAAGGCAGCACAAGTTTCAATATAGAGTATGAATAAATTTTATGTTATGAAAGTAGATTAATATATGAAGAATGATGAAACACTTCACCTCTGACGGTCCAAAAAGGCAAACTTTAAAATTTCCATCTGCTAAAAGTCTCAATCTATTGCAACCAGCACAAAAGTGCTCCGTCATTGATGTGATGAAGGAAACTGTACCCTGGTGACCATCAATTCTGAAATTCTTGGCTGTCTCTGAGGGATGGTCCCGAATCCTTTGAAGTCCTGGAAACCGTTTCACCTGTTCAATAAATTGAACCATTAAAGGCATGCAGAAAAGAATATCAGAATCTAAAACTGTTGAATATTGCAGAGTTCTACCTTACCACTCTATCCAACATTTCGGAGTATGGTACAAGTTTCTTCACATTCCAGACATTTCCGTCAAAAGGCATAAACTCAATAAACCGGACATTGATTAGCTTATCACGTGTTAACTCGACAAAATCACAAATTTCATCATCATTGAATCCACGCATTACGACACAATTCAACTGAAACAGAAGGTTCAAAGCATGTATTTGAGATGTCCTTATAAAAACTCTTGACATTGGAAAGGAAGAAACCAAATGAACTAAACAACTTCCAGTGTTGGAGATAACCACGCTCCGTGCCAGCTCATAAGGCTGTGTTCTATGATTATTAGCCCTTGTTTGAGCCTCATTCTCTAAAAACTCATTTTTCTCCAAACTTATTTTCAACCACACATTCTATCAACAATATAATTTTTCACGAAAACCCTAAATATGGAAAGGTCAAAATGATTATATGAAAGATGGTAAAACTTACTTTGACAGGATTATATCCCAAATCTATAGCTGCATCAATCGACTTCATTACCCTTTCATGTCCTTTACGCCTAGTCATAAATTCAAATTTTGCAGGAACCAAAGTGTCTAAACTTATATTCAACAAACTAAGTGCACATTCTTTTAACGATGGAAGTTTCCTATCAAGAATAATTCCGTTTGTAGTCATGGCCAGGGTCTTCAATCCATTTA
>CAIGRB010101259.1:2292-35867 GCA_903798255.1 Fraxinus quadrangulata
GGAGGCGGAGGCGGAGGCGGAGGGAAAACAGAAATAAATAAATAAAATGAAATAAATGAGCATGTATGAGTGTCATACTCCGACCATTAGAAAAATTCCCGACAATTAATCAATTATTTGAAACGTCCATTGGATGATATAAAAGGAAATGCTAATTACATAAAGTATTTGGAAATAATTCATTTTTTAAATCAAAAATTGACTCTTGATCTATATTCTCGGCCTGGAGCCCAATCAGCTGGAATCGCATTGTGGGCCAAAGTTGTTTTTCTGGACTCGATAGTAGTCAGTCTCACAGAGTATGGGCCAACTGAAGTATCTGGGATACTGAACCCAGTTGACCATGTTGCACCATATGATTTTGTCATATGAAGCACTTTATTATTTTTCGAAACAATTAGCTCGACTGCACCAAGATCTCCGTCTCCATTTGCGAACTCACTTGAGAAGGCTAAATATTGCCCTTTGATGGAACCTTTGGCAATTCGAAACACTATCGGAGCCCTATGGTATGAACACCAAACTCTGCAAAATCCAAATATAGAAAATACAATAGGAGGTGACGTATGTAAAAACGAGAAACCCGAAAAGTAGACAGCATAGTTAACTTATATATTGTGTTTAATATAAATTGCTCGCCTTTTATATTGAATGTTGATTATTCCATGTTTTTGCAATGCAAAACCTTGGCCAGGTTTAGCCAAGAGTCTAAAAGCTTTGTAACTTAGATCAAAGTGAAAACGCTGATTGTTGCATTCACCAGGACACTCATTTGTGATTGTTATTGTAACCGGAGATCCTGAGCATTCCACATTTTCTATACATTTCACCTGCATACGAATTGCAATTAATTTTGCAAACAAGTTCGACTAGGACTAAGTTCATAGTGAAGGTCCATCGATCCTTGACCAAAATGGATCAAAACCCTAGAAATCATTTGAAACTATACTTGAGAAAGACATTTTTACAATAAATAATAATGCAAAAAACATTTATAAATAGTTAAAATAACAGTCTCAGCACCCGATAGCAAGTTCCGCAACCTGCTCCTGATTTAAACAAATCGTTGTTTCCGGCAGCTGTCATGCCATTAAATGGAGCAATTAATCCATCATCTTCAAATCCACAAGCGCCACCTAAAAAGTAATTAATTAAATTGTCATAAGAGATTAAAATTCTATAAATGTATAAAGAAAATAAAGCTATTTTTTTCGATATACATATAAAGAAAATAAAGCTATTTTTTTCGATATACAGTAAAGTTATTTGTTGCATGAATTTATACATCGGAGGATCAAAGTAAAAAAATATATAGTATTATCACGATCAAATCAACATCTATGAAAAAAATAATAATAATAAATAAACAAAAATTGGATTCATTCGAATTTGATTTTCTTGTTCTTGGTGGTATCAAAATGCTGCTGTTTTTCATTTTAATTTTCATCAAGCATGGATTGAAATTTTACCACTTCCACCATCGCGTCCATTAGGGCCTGCATAAAATGTTGCTACACCTGGTGAGAAAGCTGCAGCGAGAGAAAAATTGAGTGATTTGGCATCTATGCAAAAACAATAGTTAATTTGGGTTAGTAAAATGGTTAGGACAGTCAAAAGAGAGAAAGGTTGAGGGATTTCATGAGTGAACATTTTGCTAATTTATTTTCGAGATTAATAACACTTGTGCTAGAGAACTATTTGAGTTGGTACTTGATTTTGTGGCACATGGCTGGATTTTATAGTGCAAAAAGTTGAAAATAGTGATCTCTTATCAATCAAAAGATAGCATAAATATAGTTGAGAAACTTGAAATCTAGAAAAATTTCGTAATATTAAACCGAGTAAATGTAATCTAGCACTCGTAGTCTTTAACACGAGTCTAGATTATTGCTAAATTTCTTAGTCCAAATATCATAAATTTAGCTGACATACTTGAAATATAGACAATTTTCATAATATTGTAAGAATAATGCTATTTAGAGTAATGTGCATTTAAGTGGTATTCATTGATATGTTATTTTAAATGGGATCCATATTCTTAAATTTAAGCATTTTTCTAGAGAGACTTTTTTGGACAATAATTAATTTTTTGATGTGTAATATAAAGTAGTAAAAATATTAGGTCACTTGAAAAATGATTTTTTTTAGACATGCGGTTGAAATGGAGTTTGGAAAAAATAATTTTTTAAAAAGTCTCTCACAAAATGTTGTAAGATGGCATATCAATTAATGTCAAATAATAGAAAATTTCCCGTGGAGCGGTGAAATGCGTAGAGATCGAAAAGAACACCAATGACAAAAGCACTTTGCTTCATCGTCGAAGCTTATGATGATGACATCTCCTATGACATCGGGACCCGATCCGACATTGTCGACCAAGTTGTCGATGTACTCTATACCAAACAAAATGTGGTGGTCGTCTGATGGGATTTCGATGGGAATGATCTCACAATCAGCAATACGATCACCAACTCTAGGTTTGCTTATCTTACCTTCATTTCCAAAATTGAGAAATGGAATTGGATGATCACTTACCCGACGATGGCGGTTTCCCGGTTGAGGAACGTAGGGAACAACGACATGCATTCATTCTTTGTCTTTCGAGTGGATGATGATCGGATTGTCCACAGAAGACTCAGGCCGGGAGAGGTTCATAGCAACATCATTATGAGAAGTTTCTTCGGTTGAAGAGGATATAGTTGAAGGAAAAAGTTCTCACTGCTAGGAATTTCTTTTTATGTTTGAACATTGTATTTGAAATCATATGTATGCTTAAATCATATGCATGCTTATAAAGAGGAGTAAAACATTGTGTAATTGCATTAAAAAACAACAGACCAACTCTTACTCTATGTAATTACAATTGATTGATATTTGTTTGACAACATATGCTTTAGACCTTGTGCTTGTCATTTGAATAGTGAAGTTGTATTTATTATCAACCTGCTTGTGAAGTCAACACAATACTATATTCATTATGAATGATTTTTGTTTCAAATGATTGATTTGTAACACACCCTAGATTGAAATCATATTGAGGAGCTTGTACATCCCATTGGTTGGTTTAACTCTTTTTTAAATCCAATTTTCATACATTAAATGTGCAATGAATAGAAATGAAATAAAAAATGGACACATCTATACCTGAAAAGCAACGGGGAATCTATACAGCGTGTAAGACTCCTTTGTTGAGCATTAAATTTGTCTAAGACAACTATAATGTATTGGGTGTTGCCGACGTGTGATATTTGTGCAGGAATGCGCTCTTTTTCCGAAATTTTATATCTATATGAGGAAGTCATCTACAAATATAAAAAACAAACAAAATAAATAATATGATAACCTATTAAGTAAATAAAATGACCTCATAAATATATGAAACTACTTAACCATTTTAAAGACACGTGTATGATAATCCTACATCTTTAAATATTTTTATGATAATTGAAGAGGTGTAAATAATAGCAAATGACTATTCAAGCATGTAATCTTGGTCAACTAGCTCGTTAAATCATTCTTGTAATAGTTGATTATAACTATGTTGTTTCAATTTCTTTATTTTTCAAACTCCCAAAAATCATAGGTAGCAAAAAAATAAAAACTCATTCGATGTAATAGATATATAGTAGAAATTGGCAAGAAAAGTGATATGTTTTAAGTTGTATTAGCAATTTTTTAGACAAAATGATTATTATAAAAGAGTTGTAAAAGTTAATGAGTCTTTTGGGGGTGTTATATAGATGAACTAGGAGTCTTTGAGTTCTAGTGTGGAATATGGAGAAAGATTCGTCGAA
Organism: Fraxinus quadrangulata; assembly: GCA_903798255.1. Taxonomy (NCBI): domain Eukaryota; kingdom Viridiplantae; phylum Streptophyta; class Magnoliopsida; order Lamiales; family Oleaceae; genus Fraxinus; species Fraxinus quadrangulata. The sequence goes on from CAIGRB010101259.1 coordinate 6,087, forward strand.
TTTATGTTAGCCTATCGTTGCTCGAGCGACACACGTGTAGCTAGCTTGGCTTTAGAGCGACGGTGTGTTTCGAGAAACCCTAATTCGTGATTTTCAAGAGTTTTATCTATTCTATACCACCCAATACCTCCATATTATAAATACCTAAACCTTATTTCGTGAAAAATTCTGGTTGATCAATATTTTCTACCTTCATAACATTCTTAGGAGATTAATAAACAATTCTATATCTTGAAATCAATCAATAATTCTACATCTTGAGATCAATTAACTATAAGTTAGGAAAAATATCAAAGTCATATAAATCTAAAACATACACTTCCTAAATATAATCAGGAATGTAATTTCTCAATAGTTTTCAGAGATTGCTGAAAATTAAGGGAGGTTAGACTAGAAGCACAGAAAGAGTACAAGAATAAGGTATTCTTGGTGATTCATAGGAAATGAATAATTTCAGAAGATCGAGAGCAGGTATGAGTGAAGCACATTCCAAAGGGTATTGGAGATCGTAAGAATTAGACCAATGAATTGTGGGTTTTTCTAGGCTGAATCATACTGTAAGTTCTTATTGTTTATAGTGGAAGTTACTGACTTGGTCCTTAAGTTTTTAATCACGTAGATGATTTTCTCCATTAACAAATCTTGTTTTATTTACTGTTTTATTTATTATTGTGACAATACAATATAAGATAAACTTAACTTGATTGATTAAGTATTTTGAACAATTAAAAAATGACTTATTACTTTTAATTGGTAATTTTAATTCCATATTATTCACCTATTCACCCCTATAGGTGATTTTAGGGTCAAAACTTGTAATTTTCATAAAGTAACAAAGCTCCAACTTTACACTTGCAACTTTACACGTGCAAGAGAGAGACATTTTTGAATTTTTAACATGTAAAAGATCATAAGCTAGACTATTTTTTAGCAAAAATAACATAAAATCAATGATGTCCAAGTAAGTAATTAATTCAATCAAATTATAAAGAAGTAAAAAGAATCTAATCCGATAAAAACCATTTGAATAAGGTTTACTGCATCTGAGAAGTTTCAAGCACTAAATATTTTTCCTACATTCAATAATATAAAAACATTTAATCAATCATTTGGCCAACATATAACCATTGAAAATTGCTTAGCTACCCACATTCTTACTATATTGTATATTGGGTCGGTTTGTATGTTCACAAAATAATTTAAACGTCTACTTAAGATGCATGACTACCTTAAAGAAATTGTATTTTGCACCCGCATTTGAAGTTGGAGTTCATTCCTCGAATTTTGATATGAATGAAAGAAAGACTACACATTAATAACTGACGATGCTTCAACACAAGATCATTTGACTTGTAACATTGTTGTGGAAAAATAACAAAATTATTAGACGAGGTGGTTGTGTTATCATTTTAAGATGGGGGTGTTCAAAATCAATTGTAAAACAAAAAATAGGAAGATAATGTACTTTAATAATTTCAGAGATCTGAAATAACAAAGACAATATTACCCTATAGTTTGTTAAAACATTATTTTAAGGAGGAATAACATGAACCTCATAATCTCCAATTTGGTGATCAACAATGCTAGTAATTCAAATTAAAACGACTATACTAATTAACAAATCAAGTAGTTAACTAAGTAATTAAAAAATCAAGTTAGTTTAACAAATTAATTAAATGCAGACAATAATTATAGTGACAGATGTTTCAAGAAGTTTAATAAACAATAATTCTTTAATTTTTAAGTTGAAAAAAAAAAAACTTATCAACAATCTCAAGTATAAAACCCACCCCCACCCCCACCCCAAAAATCATTCTTGAGCTATAAAGAATGAGTAAAGAAAATAAAGAATTAATGGCAGAGAACAGAGAAGAAGATGCTAGGCTTGAAGCCAACGAATTCATATCCCAATGGGGAGGACTAGAAGACATAGAAAGATAGTTATTAGATTCATTATCCAATCAAAACCCATATCTGAGAACCCCAAAAGCTATAAAATCCATTAACAAAATGTAAATATTGAGAATCCCCTATTTATACAAAGCGCTTCAACATGTGAGTTCCGAAACACTTATTCCAATAATTTCTCCATTTGTACAAAACTTCAATACCACCCAAATCCCAACACACCACGTGTAAATAAGCCATGGAAGAAGTAATATACATTTAAACAGAGCAAAAAAATTTAAGGGCAAAATATTGAAAATCTGATCGAAAGTGAAGAAGAGGCAACTAAGACAAAAATTGACCATGGTTTAACAAACGAAACGTACACCACAAGCAGAGATGACGATTAGCGCAATGATTCTGATAATTGAGGTGCAACGGTAGATGAGTAGTGAGGAAGCTCCTGTTAGGGTCGAGTCTGATTAATCCGTAACCCGACTCGCCAAAAAAGAACCTAACTAAACATAATACATAAAAAGTAAAAAGTAAAAAATCGGTCTTTTCAATGAGAAAAGTAGCATTTATTGCGGGCATGTATACTTTTCTGGAATAAGTTGGGTAGGTTATGTGTCAAGTTTTTATTGTTCAACACAATTTGAAGTTGTGTGAATAATTTTGTCTTTAGTGTGAAATTATAAATTGCGAACAAGGGCCTTTCGGTCTAATTTATTGCAAAATGGACATTGAACAAATTTTAGACATTTTTGCAAATGATCATGTGAAAGTGGCATTTCTTTTAATTCCAGGCTAGTCCTGTGAGAGCTTCCAATCTCAACTAATCAATTATCATGTGGCTAACTTAGAAATTCAAGACTGCACACACTGCAGAAATGACCCAAATGTGTTTCTGGCATTCATGAAGGAAAACTGTGAGCTAAGTACAGTATATAACTTATTTTTCCCTAGTCTTTTTCATTAGTGGTTATGAGAACTACATATAGTTCAAGTTTTTTGATGTGTGATGTCCTTCGAATTGTTGATTATTTTTGCCATGTTGTACCCTTTAAGAGACCTCATTGTTGATTGCAAATGTAAATTTGAGTAGTTGTGACACTAACTTTCTAATTTGATTATACTGTTACATTCATATTTTCATTTGCTTTTGACGTATGATTTTTGTAGCTAAGTTAATTTGAGTTGTTAATTATTTTTGACATCATATTACAGTATGTATGTGACCGGTACAAAAATATTGGAACCAGGTCACAGTTGATAGCACATTTAATAACTTATTTTGTATCTAACTGCCTAGGTGATCGTTCGCGTATCAGGTTTTTGATAAAAAAAAAAATTAAATAATGAATTTACATGTTGAGTGAGCGTGTTGAAGAGATTAAAATAAATAACATTATTTTAGGTCTATTAATTTAAACTTGTAAATAAAATAATTAATTAAGCAACACTTTTTTGAAGCATTGCGACCCTTTTTGTATAACTTCTATACAAGTAGTATGTCGTTTCATTTATCATATATTTGAGGACGTTACGTTGGACTAGACATAATATATGAGTAAGAAAGAATACATGTGAAATTTTAAAATTTTGATTGCAATTAAAACATAATACAACTTTGAACGGATTCTTTAGTATTGGTCTGTTGTGCAATTAAAATTTTGTGAATGAATGAAATTTATATTTAAGATACATTAATGAGTTGAAATATTTATAATAGAAGAGAACTAATTATGTCTTTCACTTTACAAACTTAGGTCTATCTGATTTACAAATTACACTACCTCCCTCTGAATTTGACGGACGATGGAGGTATGTTTTCTTTGCTAAAATTTTAAAGTTCCAAGATTCTTGAATTATGTAGGGTTAATTATGTATCATGTCACTTTAGCTCTCGTAATAGAAATCAAGTGACACATACTCACAGTTGTTGTTATGTTGAATAGAGTTTTTAATGTTTAGGTCGATTGTATTCATTATTTTTTTCATTCACAATTCGTGCTTTCATTTATTTTCAAAATAAATTTGAATAAATTAAGAAAACTCCTAACATATGTAGGACTAAGGGTGTTAGATTTGGAAGAGTAAAATTCTCATATTGATGATTTGTGAGAAGAACAGAAATTCTATTCATTCAATCGTATAAAATAAGTATACAATGGTGATCCTATATATACACAACAATGAAAGAATCGTTTCTTAACTAATTTACTACAATGAAACAGAAAGAAAACAAGCTGTACAATAATCAAAATAACAATCTAACTATTCTTCTTCTAAATAATTCTTCTGTTGCTGCCTCGTCAGTGGTCCTGCTGGCCTGCTTTTTGCTGATTGTGTAGATGCTGGAGCTGACTCGTATCCTCCAGCTGACTCATATCTTCCACGTTCAATATCCTCCAGCTGACTCGTATCCTCCAGCATGATGAAGAGTAGATGTCCATTACTCATATCTTGGATAAGTGAGAATGAAAACTTTGGGAATTTAAAGACTTGGTTAAAATGTCTGCAATCTGTGATGCACTAGGAACATGTTGGGTGATGATACTATCGTCTTGTATTTTTTCTCGAACCAGATGGTAGTCAAGCTCAATGTGTTTGGCTCTTTCATGAAACACCGAGTTTGTGTCTATGTGAATGGTAGCCTTATATCGCAATTTAGGATTTCTGCTTGAGGATGCTCAATCTGTAAATCGTTAAGCAAATATCTGAGCCAAGTTAGTTCACAACAGAGATTTGTCATTGCTCTATATTCTGCCTCAGTAGAGGATCGAGACACCACATGTTGTTTCTTTGTCTTTCATGATATTAAAGCTGTCCAAATGAATACACAGTAACCTGTTACTGTCGCCTGGTGTCCAGGCATGCCCCCCAGTCTGAATCGCAGTAACCTTCCAACTGAAGCCCTGACTATGTAGGATAGAATAGCCCCAGTCCCGGTGCTCTTTTGATGTATCGCAGCATGTAGGTGTGATATCCTAGGATTCCCCATATATTGTCTTAACAATTGGACTGAATATGCAAGATCAAGTCTGGTGATTGTCACATATAGAAGTCTTCCTATCAATCTTCTGTAAAGGGATGGATCTGATAGTAACTCTCCCTCATCTTTGTGAAGTTTTGCATTTTGATCAAGAGGAATCCTAGCAGGGCCTAAATCAATGGTGCCTGAATCTGCCAAGATATCTATCACATACTTCCTTTGGCATATGTAAATCCCTTGTTTAGACCTTTCTACTTCAATGCCTAGAAAATATTTTAACTTTCCTAGGTCTTTGATTTTGAACTTGTTATTGAGAGAGACTTTGAGCTTGTTGATGGTATCAACACAATTTCCAACCATTATTATATCGTCTACATATACTAGAATGGCTGTGAAAGAACTACCAATTGATTTAGTAAACAGACTATAATCTGCCTTTGATTGAGTGTATCCCTGCTCAATGACAAAGTTGGAAAGTTTGGAGTACCATTGGCACGAAGCTTGCTTCAATCCATACAGGCTCTTGCGTAGTTTGCAGACTTTATTACCACTGACATTGGAGTAACCAAGATGCAGCTCCATGTAGACATTTTCATTTAAGTTACCGTGCAAGAGGGCGTTATTTATATCAAATTGGTACATGCTCCATCCTTTGATTGCTGCCACTGCCAGCAAAGCCCTAATGGTGATTAGTTTGGCAACATGGAAGAAAGTTTCATGATAATTAATTCCCTCTTATTGAGTGTACCCTTTTGCTACTAGATGTGCATTGAATCTTTCAACACTGCCATTGGCATTATATTTGACTTTGTACACCCACTTGCATCCTATGGCTTCTTTATCAGATGGTAGATTGGTCAAAACCCAAGTATCACTAAGTTCTAGAGCCTCAATCTCAGCTTTCATGGCAGCACACCATTCAGGTGAAGTTATGGCCTCTTGATAGCTTTTAGGCTCAAAGTGATTTGTTATTGAAGCTACAAAACTACAGTGAGATGTGGATAACTTGTCATAAGAAATGCAATCACTGAGAGGAAAGGTATTATCTGTAATGTTCGCTTCCTTTTTGTTATTGAGCTTTTGAAACGAGAGAGATGAAGAGACCTGTTGACATATGAAGTCTTGCAAGTGAGGAGGTGTTTTTCGAATTCTATTAGACCTGCGAGATAAATGAGTAACAACATAATGATTTGGTTCCAAATTATTAGTGAAAGGGATAACAGCAGAATTGTTTGGTTCCAAATTATCAGTGGAAGTTTGTGCCACATCATGGCTGATGTTCATTTGGAAGTTGGGGGATTCTGTATAGGGTAAATTGTTTGAGGTGTCATATTCAGGATCGGTATCGAATGAGGAGATGCCAGAGTCATTAGGAACACTGAGATTTTGTGTGAAGCTTAGATGATTAAAGTCAACTAAAGGGGTATTGTTATCATGGTTGAGGTCTTTGAATGGAAAGATGTTTTCATGAAAGGCAACATTTCTTGAAATAAAAATTTTCTTAGTTTTCAAATTCAGTAATCTATATCCCTTGATCCCAAAAGGATAGCCAATAAAAATACACTTTCTTGACCTAGGATCAAGCATGTGTCTACCATTGGCAATAGTGGTGGCAAAAGCCAGGCATCTAAACACTTTTAGGTGATTATAGTTTTGTTTGGTTTGAAACAATACTTCAAAAGGGCTTTTGTGATCCAAAGTGGGAGTTGGTACTCTGTTTATAAGGTGCACATATGTTAATACAAAGTTATTCCAATATTTTAAAGGAAGTCCACTTTGAAATTTCAAGGCTCATTCCACATTCAAGATGTGTTGATGTTTTCTCTTCACCACTGCATTTTGTTCGGGTGTTTCAACACAGGTTCTTTGGTGTATCATTCTTTTTCTTAGGTAAAATTCAGTCATGTTGAATTCACCTCCATTATCTGTACTGATTATTTTAATTCTAGCTTCGAATTGAGTCTCAATCATGGTACAAAAATTCTGTAAAGCAGTGGTGGCATCAAATTTTAGTCTTAGCATGTAAATCCATGTGCATCTACTAAAATCATCAATAATAGATATACAATACTTGGAGCCATCTTTACTAAATTCATTACAAGGTCCCCATATGTCACAATGGATTAACTCAAAACACCTCCCTGTTTTATGACGACTAACATTAAAAGGTAATATGTGTTGTTTTGCTATAGGGCAAATGGAGCAATGATTAATATAAGAAGATGCAGGTATGTGGATGTTTCCATTAGGACTGAAATCAGAATATGAAGAATGGCCAATCTATAATGCTATAAATCAAATTCCTTATGATTATTGATAGAAGATGCAGAGTAGGAAAGCAAACACTTGAATTGATTAAGGCCTTCTGACAAGGCTGAAGGGGGAACTTGCTTTCGCACCATATGATATAAGCCATCTTTTACCTCACCCATTCCAGTCATTCTCCAAGTCAAAAGGTCCTGAATATAACAATAGTTAGAGAAGAAAATAAGGCAACAGTTTAGAGATTGAGTAAGTATTTTTGTTGAAATTAAATTAAAAGGGAAACTATGAATGCAAAAGATATTATGTAGAGTAATGGCTTCTGAAATTTTGACAGTTCCTACATGTGTGACTGGGACATTCTCTTCGTTTGGTAAAGCCACACAATAAGACACATTAGCTTGAATGGATGTGAAAAATGAAGTAGAACAGATCATGTGATGCTCATATATCAAGAATCCATGGAATTTCACAAACATTTCCGTGTTTGTGATAAAATACAGTTAGGCTTAAGGGTATACCAGACATCTTATGAGTGAAATCATCAGATGAGGAAGGATTAGCAAGTAGCTTGGTCATTGTTTGATGAAGAGGTAAATTATTGGTCTGAGGAGTGCCGTGAGTTGAGAGTATTACTCTTGACTTAAGGATACTTGGCCTTTTTCCTTCACCACTTGCTGATTAGGTGTTGTCCATGTAGAAACCATGTTGATAGCAGGTTTTCCTTTATCATTAAACCTGTGCCCTGGTGGAAATCCATGAAGTTTATAACACTTATCTACTGCATGTCCTAGTATTTGACAATAAGAGCATAGTGGCATTTGACAATAAGAGCATGGGTACAATAATATTTGTCCTTTTTCTGTGATGAAAGACTCTGGTTTCCTCCTTTTCTGTAGTTTCTCCTGTTTAGAAAAACCATGGGATCAGAATTAACAACACTTGGACTAGATATTTCTAGCCTTTTCTCTTCTTGTTGGATTAAGGAATACACTTTATTCAGGCTAGGAAATGGCTTAATCAGCAGAATCTGACCCTTGGTTTCTTTGTAAGACTCATTTAGCCCCATTAAGAACTTCATAACCCAATCCCTTTATTGATTTTGAATCACAGTCTTCAAGTCTCCACACATGCATTTGGGAATGTTCTCATAGTTCAACAATTTATCTAAAAGGATTTTGAGTTTTGAGAAGTAAACACTCACATAGTCTTGGTTTTGCATCAATGTTGTAATATCCTTTTTCACTTCAAAAATTCGTGGAGCATTTTGCTGAGAAAAACGTTGCTCAAGGTCAAGCCAGGGGAGAAGAGCCGTCTCAGCATAAATGGTGCTGCTCTTGATATCAATTGCCATAGCATTCTGCATCCATGTTATGACAATGTCATTGCACCTCATCCAATGCTCCATTAGTAGATCATTGGGATCCTTTGGCTCACATAGAGTACTATCTATGAAACCTAATTTGTTTTTTTATCCTTAATGCTCTTCTCATTGAACGAGCCTATGAGTAATAGTTATTAGATTCCAAAACGTGGGTGGCTAGCATAACAACACTTCCATCATGGCTGCCGACATAGTAAGGACTGCTAGGATGAGTTGGATCGTGGGAAAGAACACTTGAATTCCTTCCATCTGTTGGCTGTGATTTGGATTGGTGCTTGCGTATGTAGGAGGGTTCATATTTCCTGAATTAGATTCCTTCATTTCTAGCTTTGATACCATGTTAGATTTGGAAGAGCAAAATTCTCATATTGATTATTTGTGAGAAGAACAGAAATTTTGTTCATTCAATCGTATAAAATAAGTATACAGTGGTGATCTTATATATATACAACAATGAAAGAATCATTTCCTAACTAATTTACTGCTAATCTAATTACTCTTCTTCTAGACAATTCTTTTGTTGCTGCCTCATCAATGGTCCTTGATGGCTTACTTCTTGCTAATTGTGCAGATGTTGGAGCTGACTCATAACTTACAGCTTCAATAAAGGGACTTTTGGAAAGTTAAAATTATTTTTCAGACTAAATTGTTTTTGATTATGTTAAAACACTTTCGATAATTGACCTGACACATACCAAACTTATTGACAATGTATAAATGATGAGTCATCAATGAATTATTAAAAACCTTGCTAATGACACTACACCAACAAAGTTGGGATGTGAAAATGAGATCTTCTCTAGTATACAACACGATACAATATGACTTAAGAGTGGAGATGTATGATGTCAAAAACATACAGGGAACTTATAAGGTTAGCGTCCACGAAATACGAAAAAAATAAAATGTTTGTTCAATTAATATATTCCAAGGTGGATATTAAGTCCCTATTTGGATTTTATCATTTTTTTTTTCAAAATTCATTTTTAATTATATATTCTCTTATAAAATAATTTTATACGTAAACTCAAAAGTCTTCCTTATATTTTAATCGTACATTCTCTAAAAAATTAGGGCATGTTATCTTTACAATTTTCAAGTCGTTTTTTATTTTTGATTTTCCATAACAATGAAAACGCATTTTATTTCTTATTTTCGAAAACACGTTTTTGAAAACAAGTCAAAAATTTATAAAGAAAATTCAAAACGACAAGTTTTGGGTGTTTTCAATTATAATTAAGCCAAAAAGTTTTCAAAAACAAATTTCAAAATGTCAAAAAGAACATATTTTTAACAATCTCAAAATGGACACTTAAAATGCAAAATCCAAAATGAATTCAAAACTCAAAACACAAAATTGAAACACAAAGAGAATTCCATATTGTTCCGAAACTCATTTCTTCTCGATATGAGGTTTAAACAAGGGCTCTTTTTGTAAAAAAATAAAAGATGATTCGATCTCTTTTTATGGACAAGTAGAAGAAGATGCGCCCAAGCTACCTACGTATCTGGACAATAATTGTAACGCCCCAAATTTTATTGATTTAAATATTGAGGTATTACCAATATCATTTCATAATCATATATAAAGCGGAAAATATTAAATAAACTTTAATAAAACTCAAATTTTCGTAACGTTAAATTTAGTCAATCCAAAACATTAAATTAAAACTTAAATCGTCAAATAGAAACTAAGAAATACTAATATCTAAACATAAGGAAAAATCACTGTTGGTTCCCTTGAAAATATTTTATTTGGCAATCTGCGCACCATTCAGCCACCATCCACGTTGAACCGATCTAACCTGAAAGGTTAAAATTCTGAGGGAATGAGTATTTTAAACTCAGTATGACACGTGCGTCTATAACAATATAATAATTCTTTAAACATAAATCTATAACATTCCATACTATCATTTCATCAAGAATAATTGGAGATCAATCGAAAGCTCTAACATTTTGAGAAAACTCGAAGGAGATCTCACATTTCATTTCATCAAGACCCGTAGGTCTATTAGCATTTCATGAAATAAATCATGTAAAAAATAATTAAAAATTGTAAGGACAAGAATCACTTGCACATAAGTATCCTACCTCGATTGATGAAACGAGCTTTTGATATAAAAATATACTTAGAATTTACAGCTGCTTTCTATATGAAAACTGCTGTGTAAAATTTTGTGTGGTGAATTGTGAAATATGGGCACACTATTTATAGGGGAAAAATAGTAGTTGAGTCATAGTATAACTGTAATAAAAATTGTGTCTATCTGATGTGATAAGAATTTGTTATAATATAAAACTATTTAAAAAATTATATTACAAGTGTAACAGGTGATAAGTTGGAAGAAAAGAATTTGAACACGATTAAATCTTTTCAAAATATTTGATAAACATGATTAGCAAAAAAAATATTATATTCTTTTTGTAATTATCCTAAAAGGACCATTATTAAGTAATAAAAAAATACATATTAAATACGTCTATTTAAATTGAAAAAACTTGGGCTTAACTAATTCAAACTTATATTTTCTCGGGCCTAATCTACGTTATTTAATACGGGCTACCAAATGAGCCCAATATTGATATGTTTTTGGTCACTCTATAAAAAGTTAAATATTTGACCCATTCAAAACATAAGAATTTAAAACATACTTTATTTTAGTCCCTCGACTTTCAAAAATCATAAAATAAAATTTATAAAACAAATAATTTTATTCTAAATTTTCGGGGCAATCTCCTTTCCTTCAAAAATTTCGTCCTCGAAATTCCATATCTACTTAAAAGTTCTGATAGTGGTTTGATCTCCACTCCTCCAGGCTTTTAGAAAAATTACCTAAGGGAATAAGTAAGTAGTTTAGTTATTGATAGAATACCTACCATCGTGTCTTGATTCTCCGTTCCGTCCTGTTGGGTTAAGGCAAAGACCCTGGCCACTCCATTTTTACTTTGCTCTTTGTCTCGTCTTGGTTCATAGCAATTATATGGCCTTGCTTTCCACATCGATAGCAAACATTCTTTCCATGCATACACTCTCCTCTATGCAGTTTATTGCATATAGGACACGGAGTAAGAACACTATTCGGCCTACTTGAACCTGACCACCGCTCGAGGTTTGCTCTCTTGTTTTGTTCGTTTCATTTTCCCTCGTACCGTCCCTTCCACTTCCATTTTCCTGAAAACACAACACCTTCCCGAACTGTCTCATCAATTTCTAGTAGGTTTGAAATTGCTTGAGCCCGTTGCAGGACCTGACTATATGTGGTGAATTCATGTGATGCCATGATTCCTCCAATTTCTGGTCGTAGACCGAGTTCGAACCTTCTAGCCTTCTTTTGCTCTGTATCTACAAGAAGTGTTGCATACCTAGAAAGCTGTTAGAACTTCCTCTCATAATCAACCAACGCCATCTTTCCTTGCTTAAGTTGTGGAAACTCCGTCTCCTTTCGATCTCTCAGGGCTTGTGGGAAATATTTTCCCATCACCTCTTCTTTGAAACATGCCCAAGTGAGGTTGCATTCTTGTGCCTCAGTCCTAGTACGTGAAACGGACTCCCACCAGTGACCTGCAGCATCAACTAACATGAATTCTGCACATAATACCTTTTGAGTATCCGTGCAAGAAAGATGTTTGAAGATCCGCTCCATTCCTCTTATCCATTCCTCAGCTGCCAATGGGTCTGCCTTGCCATCGAAGGTTGGGGGTTTGTAGCGACGGAATTGTTCAACAATTGAACTGATGTTGCTAGTAGTTGCATTCTGGGGACCAGCTTGTGTTTGTTGTCTACCTAAATCTTGTACAGCTTTCAACAAATCCCTGATGACCGTTGCTTGGTTTTGTTGTTGTCTCGGCATTTTCTTAACACAATTAAAATTCTAATTTAGGAAAAGTTTGATAACGCATAAATTAATTATAATATCAATGGTAAAAACATTTAAAAATTCTCTAATATAATATTTGGTTTTAAGATAAAATCCAATGGACAACTAAATAAACTTTTGCTAAAGGAATAAAACTAACTATCGCTAATCCCTATGAGTCCTAAAAATCTTCTTTTTATGGGATCTCGTCATCCGAAGTAATGCATGACTCGGGCTCAGAATCTATAACCAAATCGATGATAGGGTCTTCCGGCTCCACTTCCTCTTCTGGGTCCTCCTCAGGGTCTTCTTCAGGGTCCTCCTCCGGGTCTTCTTCAGGCTCTTCCTCTGGGTCCTCTTCAGGTTCTGGCTCAGGCTCAGGTTCTAGTGCTAGTTCTTGTTGTCTGTGGTTCCACAAGATTATGATGTCCTCACAGTATCCCTTAAAATCAATCATGTCCCAATCTTCTTCCAAATACAGACCATAATCCATATCTCTCACGAAGTAAGCCACGTTTCTCCACTGAGGACGCATGGTGGTTATAAGATGATATATTGAGAGGATTGTCCCCTCATTATATCCGTACGATCTTGCCTGCTCCCACTTAAGAAGGAAGTCTTCAACATGTTCAACAAATGTTCGCTCCCATCTTACTTCGTAATCTATGTATCTCTCGATAGCAATTTGAGCACGTTGTAGGTATGTGGGGCTATTACCAGTCATCCTAGTTACTTTCTCAGTCCTAATCATGTGACAAGTATAGTTTCAATTATGCTAAATCCTTGATGTGGCAATTTACTTCATCGCATAACAAAAAAATTCAACTAATAAGTCAAGCATGGTAAGCATACTTATACATTTCATAGTAGCAAAATGACTCATAATCATACAAAAATATTTCATTTCTTACCTGGGAACAATTGGAGAGTGGTCGAATGGTGAGCGTCACGCGCCAATGATTCTTTATAATTAAAATTTTACATCAACTTCTACAATTTTTTTTAAAATATTGCCCCCTTTTTTTTTGTAACTTCCAAAAATATGATTTTTTCAAAATAGAAATTTCAAAAAGAATATCTTTTTTTTTAAAAAAAATACTTTATGTAAGGTTTGGAATATTGTGTTTCATCTCATCAACTTGAATAATGCGCAATCAAAAGGCTTCCAGATGAGGAGGAGTCACAACGAACCGCTTAAATCCCAAACTCTTCTTAAACAGTTTAAGTCTTTTTGACAAAGGCTTTTAATTTTATAATTATGCAAATCAACAAAACTATGACAATAGATCGAACATGATATCCCTTAAAATGATTTTTTTTTAAAAAAAAAAAAACATCACCAAGAGCTAAAGCTAAATATAAAAATAATTATCACATATAAATTTTAAACTATAAGCATTATATCATAACAATTTAAATTCCAACTACTATTATTCACAATTTATCTTTTACAACCAAAAGGAACAAATAATTAAACATATATTTTCTTGATTGTTTTCTATAAAACACCCACTTTTTTATTTTCAATGTAAAAAAAATTTTTTTTTTTAATTGTTCACTCACTGTTCAAGTGAACAGTGATGTCACTGTTCATCGTGAAAAGTATCACTGTTCAATTTCTTTTTTTTTTTTCAAACAAAACGCATGTTATGGAAAAAAAAATGCATATGGATCTACAGGAAATTAAACATTTGCTCTGATACCAAAGTGTAACGCCCCAAATTTTATTGATTTAAATATTGAAGTGTTACCAATATCATTTCATAATCATATATAAAGCGGAAAATATTAAATAAACTTTAATAAAACTCAAATTTTCATAACGTTAAATTTAATCAATCCAAAACATTAAATCAAAACTTAAAGCGTCAAATAGAAACTAAGAAATACTAATCTCTAAACATAAGGAAGAATTACTGTTGGTTCCCTTGAAAATATTTTATTTGGCAATCTGCGCACCATTCAGCCACCATCCACGTTGAACCAATCTAACCTGAGATGTTAAAATTTTGAAGGAGTGAGTATTTTAAACCCAGTAGGACACGTGCGTCTATAACAATATAATAATTCTTTAAACATAAATCTATAACATTCCATACCATCATTTCATCAAGAACAATCGGAGATCAATCGAAAGCTCTAGCATTTTGAGAAAACCCGAAGGAGATCTCACATTTCATTTCATTTCATTTCATCAAGACCCGTAGGTCTATTAGCATTTCGTGAAATAAATCATGTAAAAATAATTAAAACATTGTAAAGACAAGAATCACTTGCACATAAGTATCCTACCTCAATTGATGAAACGAGCTTTTGCTATAAAAATATACTTAGAATTTACAGCTGCTTTCTATATGAAAACTGCTGTGTAAAATTTTGTGTGGTGAATTGTGAAATATAGGCACACTATTTATAGGGGAAAAACAGTAGTTGAGTTATAGTATAATTGTGATAAAAATTGTGTCTATCTAATGTGATAAGAATTTGTTATAATAGTTGGTTGGAAATAGAATTTTGATAGGTGAAATCATCTTAAAGATAAATATGGCCAATAATTAATATATCATATTGCAAAAATATATATACGTGCAAAAGTGAAAAAGAATGGCTAATCTCCCTATAAAAAAATAATAAACGTGATTATCTAATATAATATTATTTTCTTTTACTAATTATCTAAAAAGATACTTTTTTTTAAAATAAAATAATACATATTAATCATACTTCTTTGAATTGAAATATCTTGGGCTTAACTCATCTGAACTTACATTTTCTCGAGCCCAATCTACGTTATTTAATGCGGGCTACTAAATGAGCCCAATATTGATATGCTTTTGGTCACTCTATAAAAAGTTAAATATTTGACCCATTTAAAACATAAGAATTTAAAACATACTTTATTTTAATCCCTCAACTTTCAAAAATCATAAAATAAAATTTATAAAACAAATAATTTTATTCTAAATTTTTGGGGCGTTACAATAATGCTTCCAAATACAACATTGAAATTTTCAAATATCTCTCCCTACGTCTTTCTTTCTCTCTCTCTACACACAGAGTGACTGAAATTAGCATGGGGAAGCAAGATTTAGAATTCCAACTTTTGGGTGCTCATGATTTCACAAAAAGAAAGATCGAGTAGAGCCCTTTGGTTTCTTCTTGGAATTATAGTCATAGCATGTAAAACTTTTCTTAGCTTCATCTTTCCCATTCCAGTGAATTATCTTAATATGTTTGGGAAGTTTTAAGGAATTTTGCCAAACATGGGTTGATGGGTTCTTCAGATTGTAGGAATTTGAGAATAGAATTATTGGAATCATTCTACGAAGAAAATCCTCTATAAACTTTTGATCAAACAAAGGAAACTTCACTTCTTTTAGGACAAAAATGAGGGATTCTGGTTGCGCGGTCATATATTCGTCTGAAAGTGATTAAATTTACCAAATCTTGACTTCTAATAAATTGTTAATGTGATCAATATACTATATAAGAACTAAAATTTTCAGTTCAGTACTTTTTGTCTGTATTTAGATGTATGCCTTGCACTCCAAGGGGACTTGAAATTTTTGGGTGTGGAAAATGATGGCAAATATAATGAAAGAACCCGGTTTACCAATAGCGATATTGTTGAATCACAGAAAGCTGTTGTTGCTGCTGATGATGGCGATGCTCTGAAATGGGCATATCTGTTCTTAAAAGGGGAGGGGAGGGGGGAGGGGAGGGTGCTGTTGATGCCACGGTTGCAACTGCACTATGCCTCGGGGCAATTAATCCAATGTCAAGTGGAATGGAAGGTGGAGTTTTCATGGTTGTTCTGTCTTCATTGACTTCAGATGCCCAAGCATTTGACATGAGAGAAATTGCTTCGACCGCTGCTTCACAGGTTCGTAATCTTTACGTTTGATTTTCCATGTAAAATTACGATTTGGATTTAGATGATAAAGGTCATATTGTTGGACTAAGTAGATCTTAATTATATTGTTCAATTATAGAAATCTCTTTTTGGAATTGGGGGTATGTGGTATTCACATTTATATATTGCATGACACCCTATTTTCCTACCATATATGAAGTAGTACAAGTGATATCGTTCTCTGTAAGATAAGATAAAGAATTGGAGGAAGAAAACATTGTATCTCGCCCTTCATATAGTCACGACAGTAGCGAGTGCAAATAGCTCACATTATGGCTAAACCACTATAAACTTGTGTGTTCTTTGCTCTTTTTTACTTCTTTTGCTTTATTGTTGCTCTTGGAGATGGGGATTTAAGTTTAACAGATAACATATAAGAGATCCATCATATTGTATTCAAGTTCATCATAGAAGTCTAAATTGGAGTTGTGAAATTGCTGAAGTGTTTCGATTTATCCTTTTCATGTGTCGTTTGTTTCATCCTGCAGAACATGTATGCCAATAATGCAAACCAATAATGCAAAGGCCAAATATGAGAGAGCACTGTCAATGGGCATTGTTGGTGAGATAGCTGGATTTCATGTGGCTTGGTTAAAATATGGGTGGTTACCTTGGAAAACTTTAGTTCAACCTGCAATTAATCTTGCTAAACAAGGATTTGAGGTTGCTTTGTCTTTAGGATCGTCAATTGCTAAAAAGGCGGAGATGATAATGGTTGATCCTGGCTTACGACTAGTCTATGTACCAAAGGGTAAGCTGTTAAAAGCTGGCGATATATGCTATAATGTAGAACTTGGGAACAACTTAGAGGCAGTCGCTGAACAAGGCTCTGAAGCATTCTATAATGGAAAAGTTGGTGAAAAACTGGTTGAAGATGTGAGAAAAGTGGGTGGAATTTTGACAATAGAGGTTTTAAGAAATTACAGAGTGGATGTTACAGATGCAGTTGCTATAAATGTTATGGGATACCAGATACTAGGAATGCCGCCTCCTTCAAGTGGAACGGTTGGGCGTTCTCTGGTGCGTGTTCTAGACTTCAAATGACTTGAATACTGAATTCCCAGATAGTAGTCGACCATGCCCCAACTTTTTCTTTAGTCAAGTTCTTTTTTATTGCAAAAAATTCTAGCGAAAATAATTAGTGCTTGGATCGTTAGAAGTAGAGTTTATGATATCCTATCGTTATATGGAGTGATGCACTAGCATACTCGAACAATGTAGCATCTTGTCAACTGACCATTGATAGTTGACGAAATGCAGATTTTGAATATTTTAAGTTACAGAAGTCATGATACTGTGAAAGGTCCTTTAGGTCTGCATTGTCTAATTGAAGCGCTAAAACACATGTTTGCTATTCGAATGTACCTAGGAGACCCCCATTTTGAAAATGTTAATGGAGTGGTGTCCCACATGCTTTTCCAGGATTTCGCTAAGAACATTCAAGAAAAGATATTGGACAACACCACTTTCCCTCCTGAATATTATATGTACAGGTAGACCTCCTAAGTCTGATTGTTTCTCAGTTTTAGTACTTTTGAACCACCTCGTGTAAAAGCTGAAGATGTCAGAAACATGGCACATTTATTTATTTAGATTTTTAGTCTTTGAACATCCCGTCACGTGCACTTTTACCAAAGACATGGTACGTTGATAAGTTTTATAAATGAGTTGTGGCAAGACTTTTGAACTTAGGTCTTTTACTCTGCTTCAATATCATGTTGAATCGAGAGAGATGACATCATTATTTTTTTAAATCTAGTTTTCAACAATTGACGAAGATACTAAAGCATTTGGTTCGTCCAGGTGGAGTCAGCTTAGGGATCATGGGATGAACCACTTTGACATTGTAGATTCCGACCGAAATGTTGTATCAATGACAACAACAGTGAATTATGCTTTTGGAGGCGGCGTTCTCTCCCCTTCCACCGTCATTGTGCTCAACAATGAAATGGATGATTTCTCGAAGCTGAAATATCCCCTGACAAACTCTCTCCTGCTCCAACCAACTTTATTAGACCAAACAAGCGACCCTTATCGTCCATGACCCCCATCATCGTCCTCAAGGTATGGTTTTATGCATAAATACTAGTGCTTGTAGATCTTTCTACAATTAAGTTCATTTATCGGAGTCTTCAATTATTTGAACTGCATACTATCTTGTGCACCATTCACAGGATAACCAGTTAGCTCGGGTAATTGGGGGCAGTGGTAGCTTAAATATTATTCCAACATTGGTTCAAGTTTTCATGAACCATTTTATCTTGGGAATGGAACTTTTAGCAGCTGTTAGGAGTGCACGAGTCTACCATAAGGTCCCTAAATTTTTGATACATTGAATTATGTTCATAAGCAATTACAAATCATATAGTCCTGACATTATTCTAGTTATGTGCAGCTTATTCCAAATGTCTTTTCATATGAGAATTATACAATCATTGATGGAGAACGCATTGAACTTTCTTAGGAATATAGGCAATTCTTGAAAGAAAGAGGCCATCAACTGCAGAGTAAAGCTGGGGAAGCAATCTGCCAGCTTATTGTTCGCAAATTCGGTGGATTTAGGAAGAAAAAAGAGTAAAAATAAGGTATTTCGTGAAATATTAACCGCTGTCAGTGATCCTTGGAAAGATGGCAAGCCAGGAGCAATCTGACAAGTTCGTCCCTAGAATTTATTGACTATTAATCTATATATTCCTGGGACGAAATTGCGTCACATATATCTTGTTTGCCTCTAGAATTCTCTGAGGAAACAAGCTGAAATGGCTTTGAATGGTTTGCTCCCAAATTCTCTAAATCAGATGATTTTATGCAAATAAAACGAAAAATTCAAAGTACAGTATTCTATGCTGGTTTTGTCTCAAATATTTATAGTCTTTGCACAAATTTATGATGATTTAACGTATAATGATCAGGAGGACAGTATTCTAATATGGGTTTTTCAATGTTACTTTTAGGTTTTAAATCCTAGTATTGTTGTAAATATTTTGGATAACCGCCACACAAAAGTGTAACGATAAAAAGAACGGTATAAATGTAACACTTTTGCATTGTTCTTAAACTTAACCAACTTATTGTGGTCTTGTTATATACATCGGAGATGAATTAAATTTGTAGTGTATGACTTTACACAAGTACTTTGAAATTCAGAGTTTAAGATAAGAGGCACTTAGATTAGATTGTTACTATAGATACACGATTTGAAGAACATGAATTGCAAAGGAATAGAGCGGATTAGATTATTTTTGTTACATCCTTGCCTAAGTGGTAAGTCACGTGGCTATCAGTTAAGAAAAATATCAAGCAAGCAACTTCACCTCGTTAGTACAAGGCAAATGAGTTATGTTGCATCTCGTGTTCACTTGTCCAAGGCAATGAGGTCAAGTCCAATACTTTCACCTACTCTTCCATTCTAGACGTTGGAGGCACAACCCAATACCTCTTCGTATTCTTTCCTCGAGGTGATACAAATTCCAGCACACTTGTCTCATTGCCTCTTTGAGGCGACTGAGAGGGACCCAACCCTTGGCGGCACCTAGTGGGCCTCTTGAAACCAAGACGGTTGAAGTTCGATCTGTGGTGCTTTGAGGCAATTTGCAATAATAGACATCTCAAGCAACGTACGATATAATTGATGTGACATTTCTGTAAAGGCGGTTTGTAGTTAAATTCCAGTATATCCACCTAAGATAGGTGTGGTATGTCACAAGCTTAGGATGGTTACTATATGAAATCTTTGAGCTTGACACATAAGTAGTAGAAATAAAGCCACCTATCAAGCATCCAAGGGGATTGCTTGCATTTCCTTGGCCTATAAATATTCACACTTGGTATCATTTGAAAAATTCGATTTTCCAACTTTCAAAGTCTTGATTTCACTCTTGAATCCTAAACCTTTGTGGTAAAATCTAAACTCGACTCCCATATTTCTCCTTTTCCCGTGTTTCTCCCATACCCAAATTAGTATTCGTACTTTAATTTGAGAGTCGGAGTGCAAACGATTCTTGCCTCGCCCTTTTTCCTTGGAATAATGATTTGTGCATCAAACGTGTGCAGGTAACATACGCATGGATGAGAAAGGTGTTGGATTTGTTGGTGCTCGAGTCCCGCCAAATTTGAATGTCAGTAATTGGCAATCAATAATGGAATTACGAGGCCAAAGGCAAATTGGCCTCTATTGTACACCTATATGGTTAAATCTAAAATCGACATTTT
The DNA here is from genome assembly GCA_903798255.1 of Fraxinus quadrangulata. NCBI lineage: Eukaryota > Viridiplantae > Streptophyta > Magnoliopsida > Lamiales > Oleaceae > Fraxinus > Fraxinus quadrangulata. Next base: position 26,600 of record CAIGRB010101259.1, read on the forward strand.
TTTTTTTTTACTTCTTTTATTTTTCTTCACAATTAAATTGTTGTTCGTATTTTGACTTAAGTGCCGGAGCATTGGTGGTTTTAGAGGAGACTAGATCGAGTCGTAGTCTGATCCAATTTCGGCCCAGATCCAATTTGTTAGATTAATTTTCTAAATCGCAGCCCAACTTTTTTGTCCTTTTCAGCTAAAAGCATCAAGCCCAACAATTTTTTAAGCCCAAATACTACAAATCTCTAAGGCCCGTTTGATTCCTTCTGTTTTCCTAGGAAGTTGGAAAAAAAATTCCATTTTCCACATTTTATGGTATTTGATAGCAAAAATTTTCCCCGAAATTCATTTTCCTCCCCACCCCTCACACACCTCTTTTCTTGGTTTTGAAGGAAAATGTTTTCTTTTGTTTTTTGTGATAATTGATTTTTCAGCTTTTTTTTGACAATTGGAACAAATTATAGATCCAATGGTAAAAAAAAAAAAAAATCACTTAATTTTCTCACTTTTTTTGGTGGGAAAACTGAATTCCAGGTTTTTGAATTTTTTTTAATATTTTTTGCAAGGAAACAAATTTCATAATCAATTGTAAAAAAAAAAAAAAAAAAATCACTTTAATGAACAATTTTCATGAAAAACAATGTCAAAAGAACACCAAAGTTTCAACATTTTTCAAGTAGCAAATTATATCAATCAAATATAATTAATTACAATTCTCAGTCAAACAAATTCTAGGCAATGCAATTCCCTGTGATTCATTTTCTTTAGACCCAAATTCCATATTTGCAATCAAACGGATCATAACTTTTTAACCCAACCCAATTCCCAATCAGTATTTTTCCCACCAGCTTCGAATTGAATCATATTCATATCTTCATACGTGAAAGCTCCTGCCGCTGCCGCGAAGAAGAAAATAACTATTATGCCATTGTGGTAATTGTTTTAGCACAAGATTTAACAATTTTCCACGATTGAAGGGTGTAATGTTTGGAGTTTTGGGTTCGGTTTGGATTTTTTTCAAGAAATTAGTTTATATTTTCTGGGTTATTAGTTTGTTTAAATCTATTGTTTACTTTTCAACGTGAATGATGTACTCTGTGTCTATTGTGTATTGTGGTTATATTGGGTTTTAAATTCTAATTTCTATCAGATTTAGAATTTTGGAATTTGGATTTCCATCTGCAGTCAGTTTAAAAATTTTGCAGTAAGCTGGTTACTTTTGTTGATGGCTGTGGGGCCATTATATTGGTTATACATGTGGACTATAACTTGTATCGTTGTTGCCTTGCCAGCTTATTTTAAAATTTTGTTGCCTAACGTTTTGTTATTGGGTAATTGTTACTTGATCTCATTTTTTTTCTTTTCTTTTAACATTTACATATGGAACCACCTTTATCGAAGAAAGTACATATATTATTTTCATTCTTTAAAAAGACTACTCAATCTAGTAATAGTACACTTCATGACGAGTTATGTAGACAGTTGATCGAGAGTGGAAGGTGGTAGACTTACATTTTGTTGACTAGATTGATTTATCTTGTATTAATTTTACTTATCTAACCGAGTATTGAACATGCATTTTCGGCAATGAAGCATGTGAAGACGGTACTTCGCAATAAAATGGAGAATGACTTTCTTGCTGAATCTATAAATCTTTTTATCGAACAACATTTTGTTGAGAAAATGTTAAATTCTGCTATATATGAATATTAAATTAAAAAAGAAAAATTCTAATAGATTATGGATCATCTTCTTGAGAAAACATTAACTGACATTAGTTAACTTGGACAAGAAAAGTGTTGTAGAAGACCATTATACAACTTTATGGGATTGAATGTTGGGCCATTAAAATAAGTGATAAAAAAATCACCATAAAAAATTGGGATGAGTGCACTAGAATGATTGAATTAAGAATTGAGGATACAAGTAAAAAAGGAAAAAAAAAAAGTTGAATAAATAAATAAAAATAAAGAAATTTAATAAAATTTAATAAATAGAAGAATGCTTACTAGTAGAGTTGATGGCTCAACATTTAAATAAGTGAGGTGTCTAAGACTCACATTTCGATAAGGCCCCAAAGTTTTGCAAATTTCATTCCAAATAATTTTTAAAAATTATTATAAAACTAATTAAAATCGAAAAAGAAAAATTCTAATAGATTATGGATCATCTTCTATGAAAATCAATGTCCAATTCAGACGGAATCATCGACAACAATATAATCTTGAACACAAACGCAAGCGCTAGTGAGTATTGACAATTTGTAATCTTTTGACAGTGTTTCGATTGCTAATCATCAACGATGAAGTATTTTTTCGTTTTATATTTTCTATTAAAAAATGTTAAGTTACCCCACAAAATATTTGAAAAATAATTATTTTTGTCTATTTCAAAGTAATATACAGTATGTATATATATCAAATATCATCTAATATTTCTGGATTTTTTTTTTTTTCTCTTTATGATTTCGGTCCATGGAAGGTTAGGCATAACTCCCCTTCGTAAGAGTTTTTCTGATAAAATTACCACAATATTGATTTATTTTCTTTTCTTTTTTTTTTTAAATGAAAAAAATAACTCTCTCTCTCTCTCTCTCTCTCGCGCGCGCGCGTCATTTTACGCTGGTGTGCACCACTTCAAGGGCACGATAGATTGTTGGCTGGTGGGAATTTGAACCGTATTTATATAAGTAATAGAAAATAAAATATTAATAAAATTTTTGTGTTGGGAGTTCTATTAAATATTAATGAAATTTTTGTGTTGGGGGTGGGGGATAAAATGACTTCTAAGTAACTTATTTGTCGTAACACTAAAAGGAAAAATAGAAGATATTCGATTTAATTGTGGATAACTTACAACAGTAAATAATATTACAGAAAAAAGGGGATTTCGTAGGTGATATCGACAACTTCCTCCATGGACCAAAGCACCATTAGTGGTTGCTAACATTACCGATGATATGGTTATTTATAATCAATGACAGATGCGTGTTGATAATTATCGACAACATTGTTTTCTCAAGAATCGTCGATGGCAATATAGCTAACCAATTATTTGCTCTATTAAGTTTTTATTTTTCTTAGAGCCCCTCAAAAAATTGTCTAAAGTCCCAAGTTGTTTGAACTACCTCTGATGGTTTATTAACATTTATCTTATTGGCTAAAAGAGTTTAGATAAAGTGAAAATGTCACAAAATAGAAAATACCTGGATTATTGAAATTTCACTTTTCGCCAAAAGTTTTTTAGTTCCGAGGGAAAAGTAAATTATAGTTACTGTATGAATAGTACTATAATCAAAATATAATGCTCAAATATTCTAATTTTTGTTTTCGTAATTCAAATTAAAGATATATACAAGTTTTTCCTCTCTCGCATATTCCGTTTTGTATTTTTATAGCAACCTTCTTCCAATTCTCTTACCGTTTGCCAAGAATAGACAGCCTCTTAGCCTCAAACCAGTACGTCCCGGGTTCGACCCACAAGTTATGTAGAAGAAACCCTGTTTGAAGTCGTCAAAACCAACCGAGCTTTGACCATGTTCTTGACTGGGTTGATCGTAAACTGGCCTTCTATAGTTACTCGGACCGGCCTAAGATCCGGTTCGACAGGTTTCTCATTAACGTCAAAACTATCTTCCATTATGAAATCAAGAAATCTTAAATGTATTTGTAAGTACACAAATAGACATTCAAATAATTATAGAACATAGTCATAGTAGAGTCTTCAAACAGATCAAATTTAACAACTTATGATGCTTTGTCCATCAGCTGTATTGGGCTCAGAATATTAGCCTTGCTGGTTAATTATGTCCAGCTCACACTGCAAAATAAAAATTCACAGTTGCAACAAATTTCAAAGACAAAGATGACAATCCATAGTAGGAAACTTACCACGTTGCCAAAATGACGATCCATAGTTTCAACTAGCAGGTGGATAAATTCCAAAATTGCAAGCTCGTTCTACAAAATCAAAACCATTTAGAAAGCAGAAAAGTTGATTACAAAGTAGTCACAATTTACGTTATTACATGGCAACAATATGGGCAATAGAGCATGTTTGGCAAAGCTTTAAAAGGGTAAAGCTACTTCCAAACATTTTCGGATAACTTAATTTTTTTGAGCAACAATTGACATGACTGAAAAAATAAGTGACTAATTTTTTTGAAACTTGGACAAAAAAAATTAGTTACTATAAAACAAACTTATTTACTAAAGAAGCAGATCAGTCTTCCATCACATTGCATACCCATTAAAAGAGCTGCTTCAGAACATTCACATCATGTTAACCAAAGAATCAAGTGATAGAGCAGTAGCAAGGGCAAATTTTTTTAATATGTAATCACTGAAGTGATAGTGCAGTGGCGATAACAATTCTTTTTAATATGCAATCACTAAGCTAGCTAGACAAAATGCAAGCTCCAACAGAAGTTATTTTCTGAGATTTAAGCTCCTTATGTAAGAAATCAGAAATGGTTGGTTTAATAATTTATTTCTAGTATGTTGTAATCTAATAGCTTAGTCCTATACATATCAAATATAGGTTTAATGTATTATATCCATGGTGTTTACCATTCAACTGGCTATAAAACATTTCGAGTTAGCTAAAAACATCATATAGGTCTACGTTATTAGAGATTTGCTTTATCATAGCAGTTTAATGTGGGTTATATCCTCCGCTAGAAGAAACAGTCATTATGGTCAGCTAGTGACTGAGGAGGTCAAAGACTCTTACGGCTGGATCCAATCTCCTGGTCCCTGTGGAATTCATCTATTTTGTATTTGAAATTAGCAATGCTATTTACAATGTCTTAAGCATTTCTTTCCCCAATTTTTTTATTACATTGATGTCTTAAAAATTTTGAAGTCAAAGAGATTATAGTCCAGCTGAGCGATCTTACGAAGTGTTTGATCCAAAATAAACTAGCGAGGACCAAAAACTAGTTGGGTAAATTTCATTTCAAGCATAAAATTTGTTGTTTCCAACAATATACAAGTTCACTGACGATGAAAAAAGCATGATATTGAAGATGTAGGAGATTTTATTTATGGTGGATATCTTAAGATAGGAGGGCTTACTTCTTCGTTGTCTACTCCAACCAAGAAAAATAAGGATGCGTATCGCCTATACACAATTTTGTAGTTTCGATGCTCGACAAATGAACACTGTTCAAAGTAAATGCAAAGAATAAGTCAGCAATCACAATAAAATGTCATACTCCACAAACAGTTAGCATTTTCTATAAAAGAAAAAAGCCACCAACTGGTTGTCAAAATCTCCCCAAGCTTTCCACCATTCAAATTAAGCAAATAATACAGAAACAATGTAGAGAGAAAAGTCGTATGAATGAGAAGAAAGGACAAAAAAGTCATAGCCTTGTAATAGAATAAATTAATTCAGTTTTAGCATAGGTTTTCCCAAAAACTAAAAGCCATGGTTTTCAGATTGTCCATTCAACCTTGCAACTAGAGAGAATAATTCTTCAATTAAAAACTTTTAGAACACTTTACAATGTATGAGCAGAGCTCTATCAACGAATTCAGAGAATCTGTGAGTACACAATCAGTTAGGTCCGCTGGTCAAGGTTCTGAATCTTTATTGTCAAAATGATGATACAGCATAACATCTCAAATCATGTTTCAACATGAGATAGTAGAAAACTTCCTTAAGAAAAAAAAATGTTAAAACTGTAAAAGTTAAACATCACTAATGATCATCACTTTTCTGACAAAGAATTTCAGTATGGCTATTTTGGATGGAAATTGATAGTTCTGACAGCCCCTTCCAAGAAAGTGAACCATTGGATTTCTGTGTATGATTAGTCATGCAATTACTCTCCATTTGACGCCGTGGTTGGGCTTCAATTAAAATTCCAGTTGATTTCTTGACAACTAAACATGGGAAACTCCTGATACATTGTCACCAAAACAACTTTAACATTTATTTTGGTTTAATACTAGTATATTTTTATGATGGATATCAATGTTTTCACCATATATAGTGCAATTTTAAATCTATACAATTGGCAATTTGATATACCATATTCCTGCAGCTTATCACCAAATTAAATCACACCCGTTTCACATAATTTAAAATTTTCTAACTCGTGTTCATATTACTAATCCAATTATCGGGATATCATAATTTACACCACACGAACAAGAAAAATTCTGCAATTAAAAGAAAAAATCTGCTTTTTCACAAAGAATTATGAGTGAGATCGAATTAAGGGCAGCTATACAACCAACAATTTGATCCACCAAGTTTCTACAACTTATCACCAAATTATAGTATACCCGTTTAGCATAAAGTAAAAAAATTCACTAATTTGTGCATAGTACTATTCTAATCGACGGGATACATAATTTACACCAATGAACAAGAAACTTTCTGCCAAAAAAATCTGCTTGTTTTGTACATAATTGTGAATGATGTCAAGTTGAGGGAAGCCATAAATCGACATTTTGATCAACCGAGTTCCTAAACCTTATCATGAAATTAAAGCATACCTGTTTCGCATAAATTAAAAATTCTCTAACTTGGGTTCATATTATTAATCTAATTAGCGGAATATTACACCCCCATGAGCAAGAAAAATTCTACAATAAAAAAAGAATCTGCTTTTTTGAACAGAATTATGAGTGAGATCGAATTTAGGGCAGCAATACAATCAACATTTGATCCACCAAATTCCTACAACTTATCTCCAAATTAAAGTACACACATTTAGCAAAAATTACAAATTTACTAACTCGTGTTCACATTTCTAATCTAATAAAAAAAAATATCATAATTTACTCCCACAAGCAAGAAATTTTCTGAAGATAATAAAAAAAATATAAAAAAAAATGTTCTTTTGCACATTATTATAAGTAAGATCGGATCGAAAGTAGCTGGACTATACGTAATTTACATTATTCACATCATATGTAATAAACGCACACCTGTTGCTCATTGCGGGCAAGGCATTTGCGGACGATTTCACCTTCAAGTGCTCGGCGTTCTTCTATAGTTAGATATTCATAGTATTGGGCTAAACGGGTCTGCCCTTGCTTGTTCACCATCAGAATGAATCTGATTCCCATTTTCTTTGATTTTCCTTTTTCTCTCTCCGCTAAAGTGAGTTCATTCTCTCTTCTAATGAATCTGGTTCCCATTTGCATCTGCTTTTACGTTAATGTAATTTTCAATTTGGGCCCTGAATTTTGGGATTAGTGTCAAATTGACCCCACAAAACTTTGAGATTTTGCAAATTTACCTCCCTTCGTACTATGTCTATGCTCTATTCGTACTATGTCTATGCCCCCTCTTTTTTTTTGACAAAAATATATTTTAAAATAGTGATTTGATAGAATATGTCTCAAGTAACAATTCTTTTTGGTACATCAATATAAATTTTGATAGAATATGTCCCAAGTGACAATTCTTTTTGCCCCATCTACAGTCTCCATCTTCGCGTGTTTCCTTGATTGTACTAAAATCAAATTTTGGTACATCAATATAAATTTGACAAAATTGTTAGGATTATCATAAATACCTTATGTCCACATAATCTTTATTCCCAAAAATATAGAAAAAGATATTTTTGATTCACGTGTAAAATTATTTTATTGAAAAAAATGTAAAGTTGAAAATGAATTTTAAAAAAGTAAGGTCTTGTTAGTTTAATAACACGGCATCTTTATGTCAATTGCAAAAGGAAGTCCCTGTTCTCTTCATATTCTTTTCTTTGGGAAGGGAGATGAAATAACACATGTGAACTCATTCCTTTAAACATACATCATTTTCAGTATGCTTAACACACATATATATTACAATCATGCTACGAGTACACAAACTTTTGACTGAAAATTTTGAGACAATACATATCGTGAAATCATTAGAAGACGAAGAGAGAGAAAAATGTCAATAATGCGTCGTCACGTTAACGTCGGTATGCATTTTGTTAACATTTATTACTAAGTAATTATGTAGCATAAATTTCGATTTCTGAAGTTCATAATGCAGTTGCCCTAAATATGGTTCACATTGTTGTGGCACAAGTAAGATAGCTTTCCATCAAATTTCGACGTCAAGTGATGCGCAATAAATCCACTGTAATGATTTTCATACGTTGCCATACAAACCCTAATGACCCTCTTCGACATCTGATCTTCTTCATAAAATTACCGACTTATGAGTTCATCGAGAGTTATCCACTGTATGTACATAACATTATCGCAAACAAAAATTGTCGTTTTCACGAACAAAATGAAATCTTGAAACCTATATAATCTATATAAATTTGGTTACTTTGGCATCCTGTATTTCATTTTCGTCAATCTTGATAGCGAACGATAGGCTTAAGCATGCATATGAACAGCAAGTCCGATTTCTCAAAAGCCACTTGGTGCACATGTCTGGGATATTTGCAACAAGTCGAAAAATCTTTAATTTTTTTATTTTTTTTTACACGTACCTCTTTCTTAATAGTGTCGAGCACTTCTAAATTTAGTTTACGATAAAAAGGAACTACAAAAAAAGAATATTTACCTGAAAGCAACTAGCTCCAGGAATGTTGTGTCTATCTATAATGGGGAATAGAAGAAGAAAATTTTCAATTATTATATCTTGAAACTTTAATGGCCTGAAACAGTAATTATATTGAAAATGGAAGTAACATTTTTGTGTTCTTACACCACTTTCTTCTTTCACTTCTCTAACAGCTCCTGAGAACAATTCTTCAGACTAACCAAAAGTCGAAAATAAATAAATTAATACTTTCACTATTGGAAGAAGGAAATGTAGTAAGGTAAGTAAAAATTTAAAACTCTTGTATCGTCTCTAAAAACTTGCAAATTAGCAACTGACGCTCCTACTACAATAGCCGTAGAGCCGGCGTTCACTGATTTGTAGCGGCGACAAATCGCTACGGCGACAGTCGTCACTCCATTTGCAATCCAGCCGGTAGCTAGCAGAGCTGCCTTGTGCCCCCGCGCGACGGGCTGCCGCCCATGGCCGGCGGCAAACACGTCCAGATCTTTTTTTTTTCCTTTTAATTTTCAAATCCAATTTAGAATTAAAAAAATCAATTTTCTTTAAAAGTTAGAAACGAGAAAAATAACAACAATCAACTTTTGATTGTTATACGATGCGAAACAATTTCTAACAAACACAAAGTAGGCTCTGATACCACTGTTAGGAATTTACTTTATCATGCTCAGTGAAAAGTAAACAATTTTCAATTCCCACAAAGGCACTACATTGTATTTAGATAGAAACTGTGAAAAGAAATGTACTTTTG
>CAIGRB010101259.1:38512-91738 GCA_903798255.1 Fraxinus quadrangulata
AATTGGTGCAAAAAGTTATGATTTTGAGCTAATTTAGAGATGGTTCCAAGTAATTAAAGGTTAACTAAATGGTATTGAAGAGATTAGAAGTAAAAGAAGAGTTGTATGAAGAGTTCACAAGTTTCGAGATGAAATTCAATTTAGGAAAGTTTGAGGATTAAATTGCATGCTTTTAAAACTTAAGACGGATCAAATTTGAATTATTATGAATTTTCGAGGATTAACTTAGAAGATTTTGAAAGTTTGACATCGAAATTGAAGTTTAGATTGAAAGAAGGACCAAGTATTCATGAAAAAACGAAAATGGGGACTAACTTGGTTGACTTGGAAAGATGAAGAAAAGAAAAAAGGAAAAAAAATTGTCAACCGCAATCCAAATAGAGACTCCGTTTTCCACGGCTTTGCAAACCACATCCAACCACAGTTTATTCGATTGGGCCAGTTTGCAAATCTATTTATTTTCATTTTATTATTATTTTGGACCCTTCTTTCTTGCACAAATCCCAAGGCACCGAAACTACTAGAATGATCTAATCTAGGTCATAGAAAAGATTCCACAATTCAAGATTTAGAGAAAAATGGAGAATAAAGAAAGAAAAAAAATTCATGAACTAGGATTTCAAGATTGATTTTGCAAAAAAAAATGAGACTTTTGGTGCAAGATTGCCATCTTTATTTCAAAATCTGGTAATGTATTCAATGTTTTCATATAATCTTGATTGTGGGCCCATCATAACCAAACCACCTCCAATCATCCACTTTCACTCGGGGTCGCCACTCTAACCATGGGTCTCCAATCAATTGCACCAATTCAAGCTCAATTCCATCGAGTTGAATCTGAGCCTATACACGTATATCGATGTCTCCATAAGACGACATCCATTGGATGTAGCCAAAAAACCTCTATTGTGATGTTGTGAGCATCTAATTTTGTTAGAATTAATGCATTGAAAAAAAGTTGCCTCGAGTTACTTACAACCCATCATGCACGCGTTCCAATGGACAATGCTCGCTCTAGATTCCATATCCCTAACCCCAAGCCATTCTAACATATGCTTCAGATGGGTCACATGCCTTAGCTAGTCACGTATGTGGGCCCCATGTCGCACGTGGTGCATCGACACGTACAAATTACACACCAACCATGACCTCTTCACATGGTCTCACTTCTACTGACAATTCATTTCGGCCACCCGTTCTACCGTAGGAGACTAAGTTTACTCTTAATTAAGGTTGGAAGAAATGCTACAACAAGTTGTGATAATCAGGGTATTTTCTCATATGAGCGACGATTGAGAAAGTCATTTGTTTTTGCACTTGAGGTACCTATTGATTCTGCTTATCAGATGTTCGTAGCTAAGAGTCCTTCATCTAGGGATGTCGATCATTAGTTTATTTGCAGATGAGAAACTATTCTATCTGAGCCATTCAAATTTACACTTATTGGCAAATTCTCCCACCACAAGCCCAATATGATAAAGGTATGTGAAAACTTTCATAATTTTGGGTTTTGTGGTGATTTTAAGTTGAGAATTGCTAACAACAAGCGTATCTTAATTCAATCGACATATGAAATTGATTATAGTAGATTGTTTTTGAAACCTTCGTTGTACACTAATGGTTTTGCTTTCGAAGAGCATTTTGTTTGCTTTATGTAAGATGGTTGAGTTGAGGATTGATAAGGCCACATTAGATTTACGTAGACTTGGTGAGGCTAAGATTTGTGAAGACGTAAATCTGAAGAACAAGTTTCCTAACAGGGTGTGGTTCGTATCGACTAAACGCGATGAAAATCACATGTTTTGTCTGGTTGTAATACATGAAAAGCTGCCTACTTTTGCTCCTAGTGTAGGCACATGGGGTATTATTTTGACCAATGCATGGTTAGGATATCTCTGCTTCCACTATTATTGTTGACCCTCTTCCTATGACTACTGGTCAAACTAGGAAGACTGATAAGGTTGTTGTGAAGTGGCTCACGAGCTATCTTAATTTGCCCACAAACATGCTCATGGAATGAGCATAGCTGCTATTTGATGAGGTGAGCGGCTCGCACTCGACTGCATATAATCAAATTCCCAATCTCTCTCTCTCTCTCTCCTCCCCTTGCCTCTTATGAGTTCCCAACATAGAGGGATAGAATCGGCCACCTTGTCCGTTCCCAATCTCAATAATAGTGGTTTCTTCATTCTTTAGATAGCATCATGAATTCGTTGCCCAAGATTTCTAGGCAACAAAAGTGAGGAAAACTAGGGTTTATGTGGAAACTGAAATCAAATACTCACTACTCACTATTGGAACTGGCTAACAGAAAGGGTGGAAAGCAACAAAAGTCCACAGACCTCCTTATTGACACCAACGAGTAAAAATCCCCTTATGCTCTAGGACCTTTTGATTCTTACAAGCCATCTTGAAATGATGAGGGGTTTAGTCCACCATTTTGGTATGGAATTGAGTGTTACATATTTAGTCCCCCAATTGTGCTTTCTTTGAGTCCCTGGAAACAAGCAATTCTTTCTTGATATGCTAACTTAAAAGGAGACAACCGTTGTAAAGAAAATTGTCCATATCAACATGCACACTGACCACAAGCACTTCTTAATGTGAAAACCTCTCCAATGCAAAGAGTAAAAATTGTCTAATTGTAATTCACCTTAATACAACATTTAGTGCTTGTTTGATTCCTATTATATTCAAAATACATTTTTCTTTCTCTTCTTTCTAACCGCACATTCTTAAATGAAATAATATTACACGCAAACTCCAAACTTTTCTTTATTTTTTAACCATACATTCGTGATCAATCTATTATTTCAAAATACATTTTTATTGAAAAATAGGGCTCAAATGGGTTCTTAATCAACATTGAGAGTACAAGAGTTCACATAGTAAAAATTGATGACACAATAGCAACAATCTCGAGAACAAAGGAAATAGCTCATAATAATTGAGTTACATTTGGGATGTGTCCAAAATTATTAGAACTTTATTGTAATTGCCAAATATTTTTTTGTACTTGTTATTTATTTGTCTTAAGGAAATTATTGCATTTATTGACCATGTGATCAAGTGTTTCGATTAATAGGGTATGCGATTTGTCTTGATCGTAAAGAGAGATTCTCAAGAATAGTGACATTAATACACTAAGTATACCTTGGAATGCATTGAACATGAACAATGGATAGCGATAAGTCTACAACATGACCATGCATAGAAATCAGACTTTGTACAACTTTGTGAATTCATAAAGGATTAGTAGTTGCTATTCTTGAATTCTAAGATTGTTGATGTGCCCATGATTGAGATCTAATTAAAAGGTCAAACGTTTTGGTATGTTGGCAAACAAAGAAGTGAACACATATTCATGTCGGATTTCGGTGCTCATGCAGATAAGCTAATGAATTCACTTGAGTATTTTTTTGCTGATTATTGTAAATATGAGCTTAGTATTTCGGGATGCCAAACGTATTTCGCGAGTCTTCATGAAGAAACTATGAAAGAAAATAATATCTTAAGTGGGATACTAATTAAAAAGGGTAAAACGGCTGTTTTGGCCCCAGTTATTCGATATCCAGTGTTGATGAGACATATAAATAGAAAGTCACGAGGATATAATTACATGATATATAATTCGAAAGCATAGATGTGTGCCTTTAATAAGAATAAGTCCAGATTGATAATTTGACTAAATAGTTTGGATCGGAGATAAGCCACTTATCGGAACTTGAATTGTATAGGTTTGATTAGGTCCCTGGGCAGCTTCAAATAAAGACGGGAACTTAATTTTGTAAATAATTGAGTTCATGAGTTGCACAGTTGATCGGGTCAAACTTCGATCGAAGTTAACCCGTAGACCTAAAGCAAAACACCCTTTTTTTTTAATGGATAAAACTTGTTTATCAAGTTTCATTTATACCGTAGAATCTCAATTCTGTTTTTTAAATCTATAAATAGATATAATGCATTTGTGAATAAAAGAAATTTCTTCAACTTGAGTGTTCTATATATTCACAACAACTCTTACGAGTTACGAGTTCTTGAAAATTGAATTTCGGTAATTGGTGATCTTGATTTTTTATCCCCACGCGTCAAGTGCAGCTTGGTCTTGAAGAATATCAAAGAAGATCTAAAGGTTAGAAGCTTATATATTAAGAAGGAAGGGACAATTGCCCGAAATGAATCTGAAGATTGAAATACAACACGTAATAATCTAGTAAAGATATGTTAAATCTTGTTTATGAAATTTTGTTCCTAATTGTTACGGACCATTTCAGCCGTCACAATTCAAATTGACAAAACTAGTCAATATAATTTTTATTTTAATCGCCATGTTATTTATTCTTTAATATGTCTATAAGATGATAACTTGTTTGACTCATTTGAGCTTCTAGACCGATAAAATGGCACGTTGACCAATGTCAATTTTACCCCTTAAAAAATCCAACCCAACAAGAATCTATCATTTAGATTATTTTCAATGCATTTTATGGTTAGTCTACTTAGTGGAGAAATAGAAAGACCAAGTCTACATGACATATATTTTTAGTGATTAGGCAACTAAGTTTAAATTCATTTCCAATTAGTTTCGTTTATAATTAAAATTTATTTAATAGAAGAAAGTAAAAACGAAACGAGAGAGAGAGAGAGAGAGTAATAAATGGGAGAGAAAAAGAGAGAGAGAGAGAATGTTTAAATTTTGTTGTCTCACTCCATCTAATATTTTTTACATCTAGATAGACCTCTAGTCATTTAATCAGTTCAACTTGACGAAGTCCTAGTCAAATTGCATTGAAGATGACTTTTTTTAAAAACAATTCATAGTTACATTGGAGATGCTCATTTATCACCAATCACCATGAGTGCTTGAAAATATTAATGATTATTGTACTTAAACCATAAAAGCGCGTCTCTTAAAACCTATTTATGTATTTACTCTTTTTATCTTAACTCAACATTAATTAGTACAGTGCAATGCAGTGCAACCACATATCAAACTCGTGTACTTATTGGATCAAATTACTCTTTAATATGAAATAAATTTCAACTCATTTTCATTACAAACAACTCTTGAAAATATGCATACAGACATGATTAAACAACCATAAGTATCTCAAGTTTGAGAAAGTCTAATTAGAAAATGAATCTTTTTGTAGAAAAAATAACTGCATCAACATAATCTCATGAATATGAGTTATCAATATCAATTATATCAATATCAATTTAATTTTAGTTCAACAATGCACTAAACTTTAAAATTTAGTTCATCGAATTCCAACCTATGATGTAACTCGCTCATTTACTTGTCAACAACTTGAGATTTGTTAATCAATTTCTGGAATACCACGATACTAATATGTATATAGTAAATGTGTTGGAATAATTTACCTAGTTATCCAGGAGTTTAATACATGCCAAAATGCATCATTAACCATGTCACCATCAAGAGAAAGTAATAACACGAAATACGAAAACGAAAGTAAGAATTACATGCGATGTAACATACTTTATCCTCAAACGCATTTAAGGGCTCAAAAGGTTGTCTCTATTGAATTTCGTTATATCACAAAAAAGAATTACTATGTGTTTTGAATTCACACTTCTTTTTATCTTTTCTCTACTATGATACACAGAATGGGGGTGCGTCGTAATACCCTTTATCTAATACGTGTGCCAATTTCTCAAAGAGCTCCTATAACATTTAACCACAAAAGAGGGAAAAGTTTATACAATATATTAAGCTCCACACATCCAATAGTAAACACTCATCATCAACGGAAAATTAAAACATTAAAAGGTCGAAACAAGAATTCTATAAACCTAGTAAGCAGAAGCAACGATCTGATAACTTGGGCAGCTTTAAACTGTTGTTTCACATTGAGATAACTTGAGGGCTCATCAAACATATAAATCTCCACATTGCAGCGAGAGCTATAGCAAATCTCTGAAGCTCTCACCACATAAATCTTCCAATTTATCATTCACAATCTCCTTCAGCTCATGATCAGTGCAAAGTTTTGCTTTCATGTCTCTTCCATCGTTCTGATGAATGATTTGCCGAATGTTGCCCTTATGATCATTTCGGATCTATGCATCGAGGCTTGACAATTGCCTATTCAAAAATAACATCCATCAAAAACTGAAAAATAGCAAAATAATAATCAAACAAGCCACTGATAATTGAAAATGAACTACAAGCATGTAAAGCAACAAAATTTTGAAGTAAGCAATACACACGAAAAACTATGAAACGAGCACAGAAAGATTCATAGATAGCGAGACTGCTTCCCAAGTTAAGTAGTAATTTTAGTGAGATTGGCACTATAATTGTATTATTATTCAATTGCAGAAACAATGTCATAAACAGTCTCTTAATCTACCAGCCTGGAAAGATTGTGATTGAAATGAAAAATTCTTAGCCAAAATTCAAATACGACAAAGCCATTGTAATGAAAAGTTGAACAATCAAATATTAGCATAAAAAGCACAAACCACAACAACATATATTTGATCGAAACTTGTTGGAAATTTGTATATGAAATTGGTTTGGACCAATTCTTAATTATTTAAGTGGAAATTACTATTTGTGAATGAAAAATTAAGCCAAAATTAAGTCACTTAAATAGGCGAGTTGTTGGAAAATTACGTAAAATATTATGGAATATTCTATAAAATTATTTACTGAAAAATTTGTAATTTTCAATATGAAAGATTTTGACTTTTGGCATTATTATTTTTCAATAGATGTATCTCTTCAAATATGAAGACTAATTACAATAGTTGTATCTCTATCGTAGGTTGTGTTTTTTGTGATAAACATTTCCAACAACTATATATAGACCTCAGTGTTTGAAAACATTTATTCTTTCATTTTTTCATCATTGCATTATCATGTTAATACATATTCACTTCAAAATATTTTAAGCAATTATTTAGAGTCGAGTTTCATATAAAGAGGGTTCAAAACATAAGTAGGTTCGTTAATCTACGTAATTTGGAGTGTACCTATTATGGGGTCGTGGTCGTTGTATATTGGGAAACGAATGTCGAAAAATCATTAGTACCCATGAGAGACATAATCATCTTAAAGACAAAGAATTGAACTCTTGTCTCGACTAAACTCATATTTATGCACCTCTCATTTCTATTTTACATAATTAATTTTGGTAAGTTGAAGTTATGTTCAATTTTATGCATATAAAACGTATGTAATTGGAATATAATTTATGCACGTCAATTTTTTTCCAACAATCTTAAGACGATTATTTTTTCTTTATGTGCATATTATATTCTATCATATTAAAATAGATTCATTCACTGAAATTTTATGCATTCGGTTATTGCGCATTCTATGCATGGAATCCCAATACTTACTGTATCTATTATTTATTTCATCTAGCCTCACGTCATAATTGAGTTCCAATAATATTTTAGAATTGGTCATTTATCAAAGTGTGTAAACTTTCTTTTTCTATGCAAATGTGATATGTTTTGCATATATATTCTAAAAAGTGGAAATTAGTATCGGTAAAAATTGAATAAGAATTGAAGTACATACAATAAAATTTCCATGAGTTTGTAATCCCCATTCTGTTATTTGATAGGGTTACATATAATTTGTATACTGGAACAATATTTACGTGATTGGAGTTGTTAAATAAATAAATATGATCAAATTCCTGCCCACCAGCCTTTCTCGTCGATTCATTCTATTAAGTGTTAGAATTTGGATCAACTTTTCATAGTCATGTTCATAATTCCTGCTGATTATTTCTCTCTAATCTCCTTTATTTATGACTCAAAGTCCTAAAGACAATCCGCGGGAACGAATAAGGAGTGTTATAGATGACTGGTCCAAATTTATCTACGTTTCTTGATGAAACATATATGTAGTTAGTTTCTATAGCTTATAGACTCTTCCTTTTTTAGTTAGTTTGTTAAGATGACAGGCTGATATTCCTCTTTGTATAGCTATTTATAGATACATTCAGTGTAATACATTTAAGTTGAATGACATTTCTTTCTTCCATTTTCTGTGTATTAGCCCGATTTGTAGTTCGATTCAGAATTTGTCTCTGTTTATAAGCGTAGTGATGTCTATAAATAATTTTTTATTGAATACCTTATATGAATTCTATGAAGATTGAAAGGTAGATAGCCCTTATACAAATTTTAGAAGTATGAGGATGATTCTCAACGTGTCGTGTCCTAAATTAAAATTGGTTAAAATTGGATGAAGTTGATTATTGCATTTGTAATTGATATGCAATAATAATATTGGAATATTTGAACAATATTCAACATATTGTACTTCATTGTAATGGATGTTTAGTTAGTCCTTAATGGTACAATGATATAAATTGGATATCTATTACCAATTATTCAAACTCCACTAATAAAAGTTGTTTTACGATGATTAGTGCTATTAATGGGGGTAGGAATCCTCCAAGTTACATCTTCATATATTTATGGGAGGATTCCTTAATTGTGGACTATTTGTGTTTATTAAATGAATTGATTGTGATAACTAACTATATTTAATAAGACACAGAATATGATGTATTATGATAAATCTCGAAATATACATTGAAGACATGATACTATTAAGCAATTGATGTCAAATGGTGTAAACTCCTGGATTTACTAAGAAAAGTTTACCAAGAGATCAAGTATATTGAGTATTGAGGGGAATGCCGTTAAAGCCTACTGCATAAGGATCTTTGTAATGGTAATACAACCTTGCTGACTAGAGATATTAAGATCTTGGTTTAATAGGACAACTAAGTTATGAAAATTCAATGAGCACTTGGAGTTAACTCCTACACATTCCTATGATAAAAAAATTGATATCTGTTAAAAGTTTTAGGTTAAGTTATATTTTAATAATTCCTATACTTTGGACAAACAAAGTGGGGGTATGATAGGTACTCTTAATAGGAGATCACCTATATAAGTGTGAAGTGTGGTCGTTTTTATGAAAATGTTTTAAGACCTGAATTCTCTAAATCACGTATAAAACTCAAGAGTTGTTCGTGGCCAAAATGAATACAACGGTGAGAAATCGAAAATGTTAGGGAGATTATTGTGTGAGTATTATTTTCTTGGTTTATATTAACGACTGATAGTTTAAGACATCGCGTTCGCTGATTAACCAAATAAATTCGATAGTATTTCACTACGGAAGATTTAAACCCATAAGTTACCTATCCATATGCAATATCTTTCCGTTTGAACTCTCTTTAGCGTATGTATAGTCATTTGCATAAATTTTCCTTCCTTTGGGGAATTGTTGGAAATTTGTATATGAAATTAGTTTTGACCAATTCTTAATTATTTAAGTGGAAATTATTATTTAGTGAATGAAAAATAATCCAAATTTAAGTCACTTAAATATGTGAATTGTTGGAAAATTACGTAAAATATTATGAAATATTCTAAAAAATTATTTGACTGAGAATGTGTCTCTTAATGATAAAGGCTCAACTCTTGCCTCGATTAAACTCATATTCATGCACTTCTCATTTCTACTTCACATTATTAATTTTGGTAAGTTGAAGTTATGTTCAATTTTATGCACATAAAAGATATGTAATTAGAATATAATTTATGTACGTCATTTTTTCCCAACAAAACTTGCATTCAAGAATACGTGAAAGTAATTTATCAGCTTTAATCCTTGAAAATAAGTTAAAATTTCCAGCCAATTAGGTTTCAATCTCCCAGCCAATACATTGGGAGCAATTGATTTTCCGATTCTATGCCAATAACTTGCCCAGTTCTTAGAATACGTAATCTGTGACAAGTTTTTCGATGATTTTAAGTTAGAGAGGGTGAATTAAAGTGGAAACTGGAAATTGCAGTTTACCTAAACCTATGCAAATTAAGTTGGCAGGACCATAATGATGAATTGTATCCTCGTTCAAATCCTGTAGCTGCTAAGTACTATATTGATGCTTTCTGATTAGATTAACAATTAAACTACTTGTACACATATTGTTTACTCTTCGTTGACAGATCAATGATCAAATTGCATGACATCTCATCATTTGTCAAAGAAGGTGTACATGTAGCAAGGTTGACCAATCAATCTGAAATCAAAACGTAATTGAAATTCAGAAAAACAAAATAATAACGAATAAATTACTTTTCGTAAATACTTTTTCTAATGAGAACTAAAATCCGCATTGGTAAATACTTTTTGTAATGAGAACAAAAATCCGTGGGCATTACTTCCCAAGTGCAAATTTGGCAAATTTTAAGCCTGCGTTTAAATACAGATTTTATAGGTCACAAATTATTTCTCGATCACAAATCAAAAATTTTATAAACCAAAATTTATTTCTTGATCACAAATCAAAATTTTTTATAGGTTACAATTTATTCACCAATCACAAAATCAAAGTGTTTATAAGTTATAGTTCATTTATCGATCACAAACTATAAATTTTATAAGTTACAACTTATATAAGGATCATAAATTATCAAATTAATTGATCACAAATTAATATATTTTGAGTCACAATCACATTTTTTAGGTCACATATTATATATTGATCATAAATTATCCAATTTATTGATTACAATCAACCAATTTATTGGTTACAAACACTATTGGTCCCCACTCCACCGTCGCCACCACCAACACCACTACGTCATCGCCACCGCCACAACTGTTTGCGACCACTACCTCACCACTGCCAACAACGCCAGATCCACTACCACACCATCGCCTACACCACAACCGTTTGCTAACAAATTCTCCTCCGCCATCATTTTGAAGTATTTTTATGCGATGGGAGAGTTGTCTCTCAATATAATTAACAAAGGTACAAAAATGCCCGAAAGATTCAGATTTTTTTATGTAAAGGAACAAGCCACATCTATCTACTATAATCATCAACAAGACATGCACGGTATGAAAATCTATCAGTAGATAAAGTGGGGAATAATCCCCAAAGATCACTATGAAATTTCTCAAAAAGTCCAAAATCATTATTAAAACAAGGTTTAAAAGGTAATTTGCTAAATTTGCCTATTTGACAACTTTCACAAATCCTAAATTATTTTTTTCCTCACTCGTGTAAAAAGCCATTTGAACGCAAATCTTGAACAATAGCAAGTTGAGGGTGACCAAGTCGTTGATGCCAAACTTCACGGAGTGCCAGTTGAAGAATGCGACATAGGTGCTAGTGGGGTGTATTTTAATACTAGTGCGAATTTCAAAGCCTTACAGCAGAGAAATTAGCTCACTGTAACTCGGAGTGAGTGGTTTGAGCATTGAGGATACAAATGGCTCATACTGAGCACGACTATTTAAGAGGGAGAATACCTTTTCCTTGTCAAGAATGGACTTTCCCACGACAGCAAGACTATCAATAATACATTTAAACTCTTCGATATAGGCATCAAGTGACGTATATGGAGACTTGCAAAGGTAATTCAATTGCTGCATTAGCATGATTTGCCTTTCTTGTGATGTGTGGGCATAGGCCTCACGAAGAGCTATCCATATCTTGGCGGCTTAATTAAGTCCAACAACTAGACTAAGAACTTCTTCAGTTAAGCTACCAATAATCCACCCACAAAAAAAAATCTTTCTTTTGCCACTTTTCATGTTTGGGGTTGGAGATGAAGTGCTTTCCTATCCAGGTATTATAGGAGAGAGTTCTGAAATCTTACCATGAAGGAACCTGAGCATGTCTTGACTTGTAGTAAGAATCAAAACTTGCTCCCTCCATAGTGAATAGTTGTCAGCTTGCAAATGAAGGATGACAATGGTGATGACAGCAACAGGTGCAGATGCCATTGAAGATGATAAGCGGAAAAAAATGATTTATTTCTGAATCAACAATTATTGAGCGTTAGCTGTCAGCAGCCCTGATACCACAAAGAAAGATATTAGAGATTTTGATCTTTGTGTGTAATTCTCCTTATTGAGGGAGAGATAATTCGTATTATAAATAGAACTTTTACATGTATATAGAACGAAATAAATCATTTTATACACATCAATTCATTGGAGTTTGTCTACTAATTTCCTTGATTTGTACAGTCTTGTTAATGATTTCATTATCTGTTGGACTTTCCTTGCATGGAAGAGATTGCATAATTTCAGTCTCTATTGGACTTTTCTTGCATAGAGGAGATTACATAATTTCAATATTCCTAACATTGACAACGATATTAGGACTTAGAACCGAAAAGTAATATTGAAAAACCCAGACTAGAATACTGTCCTCTTAATCATTATATGTGAAATAATCATAATTTTGTACAAAGACTAAGCTTGTGTTTGACACCTATTTTGAGGAAAGAATAAATTTTGGAGTAGTGATTGATGGAAGAATATGTGATTAAAAAGTGAGGAGAATTTTTGAGTTTATGTGTAATATTATTTTATTGATAGAATGTGTGGTTGAAATAAAGAAAGAAAAAAATAAAAATAGAATGGATGTCAAACATGGGCTAACTATTTTAGACAAAACCAGCATAGAATACTGTATTTCGAATCTTGACATGTTTTCATTTTATTTGCACAAAACCACTTGATTTGGAGTCTTTGGGAGCAAACAATTCAAAGCCATTTCAGCTTGTTTCCTACGAGAGGAATCGAAGCAAACAAGACATCCGTGACACAATTTTGACCCAGGAATATATAGATTAATAATCAATAAATTCTAGGGATGAGCTTATCAGATTGCTGCTAGCTTGCCATCTTTCCTAGGATCACTGACAGCAATTAGTATTTCACGTAATACCTCATTTTTACTCATTTATCTCCCTAAATCCAACGATTTTGCAAGATTTGAATAATAAACTGGCAGATTGCTCCCCCAGCTTTACTCTGCAATTGATGACCTCTCTCTTTCAAGAATTGCTTATATTCCTCAAAAAGTTCGATGTGTTCTCCATCAATGAATGTCCAGTTCTCATATGAGACAACATTTGGAATAAGCTGCACATAACTAGAATAATGTCAGGACTATATGATTTGTAATTGCTTTTGAACATAATTCAATATATCAAAAATCGAGGGACTTTGTGGTAGACTTGCGCACTCTTAACAGCTTCTAAAGGTTCCATTCCCAAGATAAAATGGTTCATGAAAACTTGAACCACTACCAGAATAATATTTAAGCCACCACTGCCCCCAATCACCCCAGCTAATTGGTTATCCTGTGAACGGTGCCCAAGATAGTATGCAATTCAAAGAATTGAAGACACCGAAAAATGAACTTAATTGTAGAAAGATCTATAAGCACTAGTACTTATGTATAAAACCATACCTTGAGGATGATGATGGGGGTCATGGACGATAAGGGTCGCTTGTTTGGTCTAGTAAAGTTGGTTGGAGCAGGAGGGAGTTTGTCGGGGGATATTTCAGTTGGCGTCGAGAAATCATCCATTTCATTGTTGAGCACAATGCCAGTGGAAGGGGAGAGAACGCCACCTCCAAAAGCATAATTCACTGTGGTTGTCATGGATACAACATTTCGGTCGGAATCTACAATGCCAAAGTGGCTTGTACCATGCTCCCTAAGCTGATTCCACCTGGACAAACCAAATGCTTTAGAGTCGTCAATTGTTGATAGATTCAAATAAATAATGATGCCTTCTCTCCTGATTCAACACGATATCGAAGCAGAGTAAAAGACCTAAGTTCAAAATTCTTGCCACAACCCATTTATAAAACTTATCCATGTACCGTGTCTTTGATAAAAGTGCACGTGAAGGGATGTACAAAACTAGAAATTCAAATAAATAAATGCGTCATGTGTCTGCCATCTTTAGCTTTTACATGAGGTGGTCCTAAAGTACTTCAGCTGAGAAACAATCAGACTTGGGAGGTATACCTGTACATATAATATTCGGGAGGGAAAGTATTGTTGTCCAATATCTTTTCTTGAATGCTCTTAGCAAAATCAGGGGAAAGCATGTCAGACACCACTCCATTAACATTTTCAAAATGGGGGTCTCCCAGATAAATTCGAACAGCAAACGTGTGTTTTAGGGCTTCAATTAGACGATGCAGACCTAAAGGATATTTCACAGCATCTGGACTTCTCTAACTTTCTTAAATTGTTCAAAATCTACATTTCATCAACGATAAATGGTCAATTGAGAAGATGTTGCATTGTTCAAGTATGCCAATGCATCACTCCATATAACGATAGGATATCATAAACTCAACTTCTAATGATCCAAGCACTAATTATTTTCGCTAGAATTTTTTGCAATAAATAAGAGCTTGATTAAAGAAAAAGTTATGGCAAGATCAACTACTATCTGTGAATTCAGCATTCAAGTCATTTGAAGTCCAGAACGCGTACCAGAGAAAGCCCAACCGTTCAACTTGAAGGAGGCGACATTCTTAGTATCTGGTATCCCATAACGTTTACAGCAACTGCATCTGTAACATCTACTCTGTAATTTTTTAAATCTGCCCTTGTCAAAATTCTACCTGCTTTTCTCATGTCTTAAACGAGTTTCTCACCAACTTTTCCATTATATAATGCTTCAGTGCCTTGTTCAGCGACCGCCTCTAAGCTGTTCCCAAGTTCTACATTGTAGCATATATCGCCAGCTTTTAACAAGTTACCCTTTGGTGCATAGACTTGTTGTAAGCCCGGATCAACCATTATCATCTCTGCCTTTTTAGCAATTGATGATCCTAAATACAGAGCAACCTCAAATCCTTGTTTAGCAAGATTAATCGCAGGTTCGACTAAAGTTTTCCAAGGCAACCGCCCATATATCAACCAAGCCACATGAAGTCCAGCTATCTCACCAGGAACGCCCATTGACAGTGCTCCCTCAAATTTGAATTGAGAATTCTTCTCTATCTTTAGGGCTATAACTCATTGCTTTAGCTCTAATTATAGTAGTATTGAATTCTTCAAGTAACTCAATACTTGCTGTTATTTTTCCTTTTTTCTTAAGAGGATCCAAAGGATTTTCTGAGCAACAATTTTTTAACAAGTCTAAGATTATTTTCCTTTGAGAGCTAATCTTAAATTTTTGTTGTTCTTCAAGAATTATGAGAATAGTTCTTTTTGTTATAATATTTTCCCCTTTGAAATTTTTTATTTTTTCTCTATTATTATTTATCTTTACATTTTGTAAAAGAATTTTCTTGCAATACATTCATTGCAAAAACTTTTCTTTGTTTTAGAATCCATAATTTATTACCATTAATGGTAAAACTTATAAACTTAATTTCTTGTATGAATGGATGATAAAGTTGACAAAAATTATTTTCAATCATAAAATCTATACCAGTTTTGAGTTGGTATATAGTAGGTATTTTGAAATAAAAAGTTTTCCATTGAGATTGATGATAACAACTTATCTCAATATTTAAACCTTTTACAACATTTGAAGTTTTAATTTCAGATTTATCCGCAATCTTTAAATTTAAATTTTTTTTTGATTGTACCTAAAAATGTTTTGGGATAATCCATTTACTTGCTGTACATACTGATGCTCCAGTATCTACAAAAGTATGAATTATATAATTTCTATATCCTACAAAAATTAATTTTATAGGAATATAGATAGAATTTGGATTAGTAATATTTCTATTACTCATCTTCGGATTCTTCTGAAGAATCAGTTTCTGAATCAGTTGTTAAGTAATACAAAGATTCTGTATCACTTGGGTCTTCAACTGGGTAGAAACCTTGTTCATCAAAAAGAGTAAGGAGTTTGATTCTCTCCTCATTCTTTAATCTGGTAGGACATTCATTTGCATAATGTCCAGATTCGTTGCAGAGCCAACATCTGCAATTCTTTTTCTTTTGAGGAAAATATTTTTTATTGTTCTTGTCCTTAAAAATTTTTCTCTTGTGAAAATATTTTTTCTTTTTAAAGAATTTTTGCTTATAAGGTTTCTTATATTTCTTGAAGATGTATTTCTTCTTTCTCTTATAAGATTTTCTTTTTTCTTTAGTAGGTGGTAAATACCCATATTGTCCTGGTATTTTATCAAGGTATTTATCACAGCAAAGTCTTGGATTGCTAATTAAAGCTTTCTTGCTGTCTCTTACCAGGATGCTTTCTTTACATTTGTCAGCAATAAGATTTCTAGTTAAAGTTATAACTAGTCCTATTGAATTTTCAACTCTAACATTGAGCATTGGATCAATGTGATTTCGTTGATTGTCAATAGCATTATTTAAAAGTTCCATAACCTCATGATTAAAAGGTTCTGGAAGTTTTCGAATGAATTTTTCAGTTAATTCATTCCACTTATCGCTGGGGCTTATGTAAAAATACTTAGAAAATTCACATGCGTAATTTTCAAAGTAACACATATCACAAATAGAAATTTTTTCTAAATGATTTAAAGCATCAGCGACTTCAATCGTTGATCTATTATTTTTAAAGACTTCATAAGTAAGTCCCGTAAATTGTTTGTAGAGCTGTTCTACAATTCTCTTTATGAAATCAGGAATATTGTATCCTGCGTCTTTCCAAATAGCGTTCTTGACACTATCATCAAATCTTTCTAAGAAATTTCTTGCGTTACCTCTGGTACTTGCAAGAACATAATTCCAAGAATTAGATTCGTGTTTAATGATTTCCTTATTGGTAATCATGGCAATCATAGTATGACTATACCATGCATCAATAAGTTTTTACGTCTAGGATTGATACTTGTTGATTTCCTCTTTTGGGTATGAATTCAGAATGCAAAATATTTGAACTCAAGTCTTCATAAGTAGGTGTTGGTCTAGGATTATTGTCACCTATAACCCTTTTACCATCTCCTTTTGGATTAGAACTACTTGGTTCAAAATTTGTTATTTTTGGTTTTAGTTCTCTTATAACAATTTCAGGTAACCTTGTTGTATTGAATCTTTCATGAATTATGACCTCTGAGTCACTATCATCAAGATTTTTAACTAAAGGTTCTGATTCCGAATCTTTAGAATTTTCTTCTTCTGATTCAATTGTCATAATTGTTTCATTTTTTTCAATGTTAATACTCTTAACAATGTTTTCTATTTCTTGTAATTCAGAGTCTTCAAATGCAAGAAGTACATTTAAAAGACCTAAATCATTTCTTGTTTCATAAATGTTTTCTAGATTTTTTCTCAAATTTGCCATATTAATTTAAAAAGTTAATATCAAATTTTCCTTTTGGTTTTTCTGGATAATCTTCCTCGAAAATTTCTCCCATTTTTTCAAAAATTCCTAAAGAAGTTTTAGGATTTTTCTTTTCTATATTGTGTTCTTTTGGTTTAACTCCTGCAATAATAACTGCAGAATGTTTTTCCATTGATCTTTCAGTGTTTTCTTGAAGAGATTTTAGAAGTATCTTTACTTCTTCAATATCATTCTTTAAGTCTTTAATCTCTTTTAGAATGCCATTTAACGTCATTCTTCTTCTTGAAAGAGATTTTCAGCCATTTTTGTTATCTTTTTATTTAATAATTTAAGCTATTTATCAATACTAGATTCAACTTCGTCTTCTTTCCACTTAACATTTGGTGGTGGTTTTCTTAAAGATAGACTTCTTGTTAAAAGAAGAGGTCTTTGTTCTTTAATTAACTTTATTTGTTCGTTAAGATCAATAGCTAAAGATCTTCGTGAAGGTTGAGTTAATAGTTGAATTAACCATTCAAACTCAGTTTCTTTATGTTCAAGATAGTCTGAGAATAAATGATCTATCTTTATTCCTTTAGATTCTTTAACAATTGTCATATTGTGCTGGTTATGTATAGCATAACTAACCAAATATGAAATTGAAAAATGTACATTATTATCTTTGATTAGATTTGTTCTTTTATATTTATGTATAAAAGAAAGTATTCCATCAAAGTTCTGATTATGTAAACTTACTGAAAGTCTAGGATAAACTGTAAAGATTAGTTTTCCACATGCTAGGTTCCCTTCAAGGGCTCCTAAACATTCTTCAGCAGGATTTTGAATTCTTTCATCAATCAACATCATTGAGATAGGTTGATTTATCTTTTCGGATAAGGTACTATGGAGTTGTATTCTGATTGCTCCAATAGTTACCCAAAAAAGATTCTTGTTATTATCAAGATCTATTTTTTGTTTTGTTTTATTTATGTCTTGTCTTGTAAGTAAAGATATTCCTATCTTTCCATAAGTATGTTGAACATGTATGGCGAATTCTTTTTGAGAAACACCATAGTATATATGTCTACTTTTTCTTGCAAATCTTTCAATAAAACCTGGTTGATCAAAGATCTCTTTAGGTTCCATAGCAAGTTTTGTTTTACATATTTTTGCTAACTTCTTATCAGAAATAAGAATTTCTTTTGAGAAGTTTCCTTGTGATTCAATCTGCTCACAGATCTCATCTTACTTTCATTATTATTTATATGTCTATCAACTTCCATGATGACAAGTTACATAATGTAAAATGAATATTCTAATATCATATTCATATTTATTTAAAGCATTGATCATACTTAATTTATTTTTCATAATTAATGATTTATGATTTCTGTATAGAGAATCATTATAAAAGTATTTTCAAGTTTCATAAATAGCATATTCAGATGTAATAACTAAAATATGCATATTACAAGCATGACAATCAATTTTACTTATGGCTCTGATACCAATTTGTGGAGATTTGAATGGCTATTTGAAGTGCTGTTTGGGTTGCGGTATGCGTATTTTAAAACTTCAAAATTATTCATGACAATGGAGTCCTACTGGCATACAAATAATTAAAATAAAGAAATAAGATACTTAAGCAAATAAACCTTCTTACTGTATGTGTAAATTGTGGTTGTTTCATTTCGCTTCTGTCTATTATGTTGACCCTGCCTCATTATCGTGGATCTGTTGGATGTGTTTCCCTTGCGGCCACCAGCCTAGCGGTACTTCCTTATCCTTGATCAGTATAGATCCATACATGGTTATACATAAGAAGATAGAAGTATAAGAACATGAAATTTTATTGAAAAAGGTTTAAGAGCAAAAACTCTCTTAAACTTTATTTAATTACAAGTATTTAGATCCAGTATGGATCCACTGTCTTTGAGGGTTTTAGCCTCGAAGGAGAAACATTACAAGATTTTGGAAAATAAAGAAAATATTTCTAAGAAAATTTCTTCTCCTCTAACTGTGCAAGTCTGTATCCTTTTATAGATGAGTTTTTCAATCCCCTTAAATCTTTGTCATCCATTTGTCATTAATCCGCAATTTTTCTTTTGCAAAAGCAAAAATAATGATAAAGAGATTTCACAACTTTATCTTTCTTCTTTATAAAAGTAGATGCTTTCTTTTGTCACATCTTCTTTTGTAAAAGCATATGTTTTTACTCTGATTGATTTGTACAGCTGGCCGTAGTGCTTCCACTAGACTCTGTCTCTTCTTTAGCTTCAATTCCAATACTTTGTCTTAAAGATTTACACAATTCTCCCTTGTAATTTGAAGGAGTATTTGGTAAATTGTAAAAATTCTTTTCAAAATGTAGAGAGCCTTAATTCCTTTCATATCAATTGTAGATCCTGTCTTGCTGGTCATCAAAATAAAATTTGATGAATGATTTACTTTGATCTTGGATTCACTGTTAAAGGTTCTTAATCCAGTTAACAGTCTTTGGTATGATAAACTTCTCCATTCATTGAGAATTTGTTCATTTACGCCGTAGTGGGTTTATTCAAAGTGATCTGGTTCATTATCTTGATTTGAATATGATGATACCCTTTGATCAGAAGTCCTTCAGTATTCCAAAAAGGAATAGTGCTATTGATCTTCAAAACCATAAGAAGATTTGGGTCTTTAATAACAATCTTTTTAAAATTCTTGAGAGATTTTAAAAGTTTTTCATCAAGTAATTTGATTTCTTCCATTGAATCACTTAAGATTATCATTTTGATAAGTCCGCATCTACTTTTACAAAAGAAGATGTGACAAAAGAAAGCATCTACTTTTATAAAGAAGAAAGACAAAGTTGTCAAATCCCTTTATCATTACTTTTGCTTTTGCTAAAGAAAAACTGTGGATTAATGACAAATGGACGACGGAGATTTAAGGGGATTGAAAAACCCATCTATAAAAGGATGCAGACTTGCAGAGTTAGAGGAGAAGAAATTTTCTTAGAAAAATTTTCTTTATTTTCCAAAATCTTGTAATGTTTCTCCTTCGAGGCTAAAACCCTCAAAGACAGTGGATCCATACTGAATTTAAATACTTGCAATTAAATAAAGTTTAAGAGAGTTTTTGCTCTTAAACCTTCTTTAATAAAATTTCATGTTTTCATACTTTTATCTTCTTATGTATAACCATGTACGGATATATACGGATCAAGGATAAGGGAGTACCACTAGGCTGGTGGCCGCAAGGGAAACACATCCAACAGATCCATGATAGTGAGGCAGGGTCAACATAATAGACAAAAGCGAAAGGAAACAACCCCAATTTATACATACAGTAAGAAGGTTTATTTGTTTAAGCATCTTATTTCTTTATTTTAATTATTTGTATGCCAGTAGGACTCCATTGTCATAAATAATTTTGAAGTTTTAAAATACACATTCCACAAACCAAACAGCACTTCAAATCGCCATTCAAATCGCCACGCCTTTGCATTATTGGCATACATGTTCTGTAGGATGAAACAAACGACACATGAAAAGGATAAATCAAAACACTCGGGCAATTTTACTATAGTTTAAACTTCTATGATGAAATTGAATACAAAATGACTTACCTCTCATGTGTTATCTGTTAAACCTAAATCCCCATCTCCAAGAGCAAAAATAAACCAAAAGAAATAAAAATGAGCAAAGAACACATAAATTTATAGTTGTTTCGCTATAACGTGGGAGCTATATGCACTCGCTGCTGTGTTGACTATAATGAAGGGCGGGATATAATGTTTTCTACCTCCCACCTCTCTATCTTATCTTACAGAAAAGGATGTCTCTCGTATTCCTTTATAAATAGTAGGAAACTAGGGTGTGATGTAATACATAAATGCCGAATATGAAATTTAAATTTGTTTAATACAAGTATGCCAGTTGGTTTCCATTGTCTGCAATTTTCATACATTTATTTAAATTTCATATTCCACAACATAGCCTCGAAAATTGGTATTAGAGCCATATAGAAACAAGGTAAAATGAAATGGATTATAGATTATAATCATACAAAACAAAAGGTGGATACAGACACATATTTTATACACTTTGTAAATAAATCTTGTAATATGTCCATAGGAACCTTTTATCAGAATCCTTATGAAGAGAGATTAATAAAAATTTCAGAATATACTGACATTATTTTAGAATTGGAAGAAATAGCAGACTGTATAGAAATTGGTAGCTTATGTTTGATAGCTATACAATTTGAAATAAAGAACCTTATAAGAATAAGGAATCTCATTGTACAAGAACATAATAGACTTATAAGTAAAGAATGAGAAAACCAACCTTGAATAAAATGCCTAAGGTTGTTAAAGACATGATAAGATCCCAAACTATAAGATTTTGACTACTAATACTTGGAAATAAACTAGATAAATTATATTTAAATTAATATTTGGAGTACTCAGCTCCATGGAAATTTAAAATAGAATATCCTAAACCAAAGAGAAACACTAGATTAACGAAAAATGGAAATAAATTGTAATGAATGTCATACTAAGATTATTAAACTCACAATTACATGTGAAATTTTACAATTTTATTAAGAAGATTACATTCATTCCATGATTGTTGGAATTCATAAATTAGCAGTGAAAGCTAAAAAGGAAAGAAAGTTAAAAGCCATAAAAGAATACAACAAAGATGTAAATGAATTTATTTTATACTATGTGTATACAGATCATTAATTATGGAAGTTGAACCCCATAGCAATGAACATAATGATCAGAATGAGGAGATCTGTGAACAGATTGAATCACAAGGAAACTACTCTAAAGAAATTTTAATTTCTGATAAAAAATTAGCAAAGATTTGTAAGACACAATTAACTATAGAACCTAGAGAGATCTTTGATCAACCAGGTTTTATAAATAGATTTGTCAAAAGAAATAGACATGTGTACTATGGTGTATCTCAAAAAGAGTTTGCCATACATGTATAACATACATATGGTAAGATAGGAATATCCTTACTTACTAAACAAGACATTAACAAAGCTAAACAAAAAATAGATCTTGATGATAACAAAAATCGTTTTTGGACACCTTGGCAAAAAAAATTAATCAACCTATTTCTATGAAATTGATTGATGAAAGAATACAAAATCCAACTGAAGGATGTCTAGATTCCTTGGAGCATATGGGAAACTGATATTTATAGTTTATCCCAGACTTTCAGTAAGTTTACATGATCATAACTTTGATGGAATACTCTCTTTTGTACACAAGTATGGAAGAACAAATTTAGTCAAAAATAATAATGTACCTTTCTCAATATCCTACTTGGTTAGTTATGCTATTCATAACCAGCATAATATGACAATAGTAAAAGAACATAAAGGAATAAAAATAGACCCTTTATTCTCATGTTATCTTGAGCATAAAGAAACAGAATTTAAATGGTTAACTCAACCATCTAGGAAATCTTTAGAAATAGATTTCAATGACCAACAAAATCTAGTAAAAGACCAAAAGCCACTTCTAACTAGGATTTTGTCTTTTAACAAAAAATCTTCTTTTCCCAAAGTCAAATGGAAAGAAGAAGCTGAAACAAGTTAGACCAAAAAGTTAAAACAACTTAGTAAAACAGTCAATGAAATGGCAAAAGTCATATATGGAGAACAATAATTTTGAAATATGTCAGTTGCTGACATACTAAGAAAAATTGGACTCTTAAAAGACAGTATTGAAAAAATTAAGGAGAGCTTTAAAACTCTTCAAGAAAATATGGAAATAACCATGGAAAAATATTATGCTTTTGAAGATACCAAATTAGACAAAATTGTGTCCATTGTTAAAAATATTAACATAGGAAACAATGAAGTTATAATGACTATAAAATCAGAAGATGAAGAATCACAACTTTCTGAATCTAAAATAATGAATGAGCGAAGTATAGATTCTGAAAATAGTTCAGAAGAAGATTTTGTAATACATGAAAGATTTTATACTAATAGAGAAATAACTTTACCTGGTATAATTATAAGAGAACCAAAACCTGAACAAACAACAGAAATACCATCATCCAGTAATAATCCTATAGGAGAAGGAAAAAGACATGTAGGAGATCACACTCCTAGACCTATCCCAAACAATGAAGGACGGGATTTCCTTTCTTCTGAGTTCATACCCAGAAAAGGTAGTCAGCAAGTTACAATTCTTGATTTAGATTGTACACTTGAACCTGAAAAACTTATTGACGCATGGTATAGCCATATTATGGTTGCTATGATTGTCAACAAAGAGATCATCAGGAGTGAAACAAACTCTTGGAATTATGCACTTGCTAGTACTAGAGGGAATGCAAGAGCATTATTAGAAAATTTTGACAATCAAATAAAAAATGTGATATGGGCAGATTCACAAGCCAATATCCCTAACTTTATTAAAAGAATTGTAGAACAACTCTATAAAAAATTCACTGTACAAACTTATGAAGTTTTTAAAAGTGAAAGAACAACTATTGAAATTGCTGATGCAATGAATCACTTAGAGAAAATCTCTATTTGTGACGTGTGCTATTTTGAAAATTACGCATGTGAATTTTCAAAATATTTCTACATTTATCCATCTGATAGTTGGGCAAATTTAACAGAAAAATGAATTAGAAAACTTCTTGAACCTTTCAATCATGAGGTAATTGATATTTTTAATAATGCAATTTCTAAACAAGAGGATAATGTTGATCTAAGACTCAATATTAAAATTGAGGCATCTTTAGGATTAACTATTACCCTTACAAAAAATCTTTTTCCAGATAAAAGTAAAAAAAGTATCCTCATAAGAGACGATAGGCAAGCAGTTGCCAGAAATCCTAGAATTTGTTGTGATAAATATCTCAATAGAATTCCAGGACAGTATGGATGCTTACCATCTAAAAAATTTGAAAGAAAGAAAAAGAAAAGTTATAAAAAATATATATATATTTTCAAAAGATATAAGAAACCCTATAAGCAATTTTTTTTAAGAAACGGAATTTTTTAAAAAACTTTAAAGGGGGAAGGACATTTTGTCCCCAAAAGAAGAAAAACGGTAGATGTTGGCTCTGCAATGAATTAGGACATTATGCAAATGAATTTCCAGCAAGACTTGGAAATGAGGAAAGAATTAAACTCCTTAATACTTTCCAAGAAAAAGGATTCTACCCAGTAGAAGATCCTAGTGATACAGAATCACTATATTACTTAACTACTGATACTGAATCTGAATCATCAGGATCAGTATCTTCTCAAGATGAGTAATAAGAATATTACAAATCCCAACTCTATCTACATCCCTATCAAATTTTAATTTGAAGGATATAGAAAATTTACTATCCATGCTTATGTTGACACTAGAGCATCAGTATGTTCAGCAAGCAAATGGATTATTCCAAAATAGTTTTGGGTTAATTCTGAAAGAATCTTAAATCTAAAGATTGCAGATAAATCTGAGATAAAGACTTCAAAAGAATTAAATGATTAAATATTGAAATAAGTGGTTACCATAAATCATGATGGGAAACCTTTTACTTCAAAATTCCTACAGTCTATCAGTTGGAAACTGATATTGACTTTATGATTGGAAATAACTTTTGTCAGTTATACCAACTATTCATAGAGGAAATTGAATCTATGTTTTACTTTAAATAGTAAAAGATTATGAATTCCAAAACAAAGAAAAGCTGTTGCTATGAATATTTTTCAAGAAAAATTCATAGAAACTCTAAAAATTAACAATAAAAAGAAAGACTTTACAAGTCTTCAATGAGAAAATATTTCCCAAAAAAGACATATTTTAATTACCTCTAAAGAAAGCCAAAAGTTTAGAGTAAATTCTCAAAGGGAATTAATTTTAGAACTTCTTGAAAGCTGTTGCTCGGAAAATCCTTTAGATCCCCAAAAGAATAAAAGAAAGATGACTGCAACACTTGAATTACTTGATGAATTCAAAACAACTATAGTTAGAGCTAAAGCAATGACTTATAGCCTTAAAGATAGAGAAGAATTCTCAATCCAAATTAAAGAACTTTTAGAATTACAGGTTATTGAACCAAGTAAATCCCAATTTTCTTCACCAGCTTTTATGGTAAGAAAAGAAGCAGAAAAAAGACGTGAAAAAGCTAGAATGGTAGTAGACTATTCTCAGTTAAATAAAATAACAAAAACAGACGAATATCTAATACCAAATATGCGCAGTCTTTTACAATTAATTAAAGAAATTTTTTTTCTTCATTTGATTGTAAATCAGGATTTTGGCAAGTAATACTTGACCAAGAAGCAAGATATTTAACAGCATTTAGTTGTCTCCAAGGACATTATCAATGGAAGGTAGTCCCATTTGGCCTTAAACAGGCACCATGTATTTTCCAAAGACATATGTACAATATTTTCAAAATACATAATAAATTTTGTTGTGTATATATAGACGATATTTTGATATTTTCAGATACTGAAAAAAGTCACGAAAACCATGTTATTTCCGTGTTTCAGGAAGCATGTAAGTCAGGAATTGTGCTTTCCACAAAGAAAGCAGAATTATTCAAAGAAAAAATTGGATATCTTGGGTTAGATATAGCTTATGGTTATAAAACCCTAAAACCACACATTTTGAGTCATTTTCATGAATTTCCAAATGAAATTCAGGATAAAAAACAATTGATGAGATTTTTGAGATATCTCACTTATGCTGAATCTTTTATTAAAATCTAGAAAAAATGAGGATACATTTACAAAAGAAACTAAAAAAAGATTTCAAATGGATTTGGACTAAAGACGACACTCTTTACGTTCAAAAGATAAAATCAAAAATAAAAACTTTACCATCATTATATTATCCTAGAACAGGAGATAAAATGATTATTGAAACAGATGCCTCTCAAGAACATTGGGGAGCCGTTTTAAAAGCAT
Organism: Fraxinus quadrangulata; assembly: GCA_903798255.1. Lineage (NCBI taxonomy): Eukaryota > Viridiplantae > Streptophyta > Magnoliopsida > Lamiales > Oleaceae > Fraxinus > Fraxinus quadrangulata. The sequence continues at coordinate 64,529 of CAIGRB010101259.1, forward strand.
TTGATCCACAAGATCAAATTGAAAAATTATGTTCTTATGCTTCAGAAACCTTTTCAGGAGCAGAAAAGAATTACCATATAAATGAAAAAGAAATTTTAGCCATGAAAAAGGCTATTACAAAGTTTAGACTATATATCATTTCTGATAAATTTCTTGTTAAAAATGATTCAAGTACTTGTAACTCATTTTTGAAAAATCAGGTACATCCAGACTACAAACAAGGGAGACTAATCAAATGGCAAATGTGGTTTAGCCATTATGATTTTAAAATTGAAATAATTAAAGGTAAGAATAATTCTTTAGCTGTTTCTTTAACCAGATAATTGTCTCTTGCAAGTAAAAATGACTGACATTAAAGACCAAATTGAAGATTTGGAATTATAGATTGAGACAAAAGAAATGGAAATCTCAATCAGACAACAAGAAATCCAAATGCTGAAAAAGAAGTTGGCCAGACTTCAAAAAATAGCTTTAACTTCCGAAAATAGGGGGGAGATTAAAACCTCCAAAAATCCCCAAACAGAAGGAATCAAAATCAGCGAGACTGATGGCGAGAAAATACAGTCCTGAGGAAGACACTCAAAGTTGAGAATAGTGAAGCTATGATCAACAAAACAAAAGAGCATAGTCAAGCTCAGTGCTCGCAAGAGCAAAAAGGTATTCCAGACCTAAAAAAAATGTTGACAATAGCAAGACTATTGAAAACAATACAGACGAACATACTCAAGCTCAGTGTTCGAAAGAACATATGGGTATTCAAAGCCCAAAAAATGGTACGGAAAATGCTTGAAAGAGCAAGAGGGTATTTAAAGCCCGAAGAAACTCAAAGGCATTGAGGCCCAAGAGAAAAACCTACCATTTGTTGGTATTAACAATTTGCCTGCAGGTACAAAATTCTATGTAATCTTTGAAGGTCCAGTAATGGGCTTTTATTCACAATGGGCGCAAGTTGAACACTTGTAAAAAATAAGTCCTATAAACACAAAAGTTTAAAAACCTTTCTTGAAGCCCAACAAGCTTTTAACCAATTTTATGAAGCTAAATGAACCACAACATCTTCATATAAACACCTTTTTGATCAAGACAATATCCAACTGAGACCCAGGTATTGTCAAGACAATAATCCAAGAGCTAGACCTAGACTACCAGCCCAACTTTTCAGACCACCAAATCCCAACCAAAGGTTAAGAATGATATTTTTTCAAAAGAATGATATTTTTTCAAGATATGGTTCATCCGAAATTGAAAATCTTCCAAACAGATTCAAAAATATTGGAGAAATCCCAAAGTCCCAAGAAAAACAATTTTTCAATTGAATTACGTTGCAAGATTTTCTTCAATATGAGAAAAAAGCAAGGACAGTAGGAGATACTGGTCCAGAGAGAACCTATTTTGGAAAAATGGAAAAAAAGATTTGGACAGTTCATTTTCTGTGGAGAAGCTGAACCAACAATGGTGCAAACAGCATTTCATTGTGGATTAATCAAAATGATAATTCTGAGTGAATCAATGAGTGAAATTTCAATGATTGATGATAAATTATTAAAGGTCTTAAGAGACTTTAAGAAATTTGTCATTAAAGACCGAGATGTACACATGATGTTGAAGATCAACAGTACAATTCCTTTTTGGAATGAAGAAGGATTATTGGTAAAAGGTTATCACCATATCCAGATAAAGACAGTACCTCATATTACTCTGAATAAACCAAATATTGGAAAAATTGAGTTTGTGGATGAACAGATCCTACATGAATGAGAAGTCTCTCATACCAAAGGATATTGACAGGGTTAAAAGCCTTTAACAACGAGTCTAAGATCAAGGTAAATTATTCATTAAATTTTATCTTGATAACAAGCAAGATAGGATCTGTTATTAAGATGGACGGAATAAAGACACTTTGTAATTTTGAAAAAAACATTTTACAATGAGTTCAATGTTCCTTCAAATTACAATGGACAATTGTGTAAATCACTCAAGCAGAGCTTTGGAAAATACCATGAATGCCAATTGTGTAAAAATTCAGTATTGCCAACATAAACAGAATCAAGTGGAAGCAACACTGATAGCAAAAGTGATGCCAACAAAAGCTATGATGGCCAGCTAGAAGACTCTACTTTTTAAAAGAAGATGTGACAAAAGGAAAGAATCTACTTTTAAAAAGAAAAGATGACAAACTTGTCTAAATCCCTTTATCATTACTTTTGCTTTTGCAAAAGAAAAACTGTGTGGATGATAGACAAATGGAAGACGGAGATGAAGAGGAATCTTTGGCTCCATCTATAAAAGAGAGAACTCAAGAGAAGAGGGGGAGGTGAACATTTTAGAAAAAAATCTTCTTTTTTTCTTGTAAACTTCTCCATGTATACACTTCGAGGCTAAATCCCTCAAAGACATTGGATCTATACTGGATCTAGTACTTTGCATCTAAATAAAGTTTAAGAGAATTTTTCTCTCTTAAATCTTCTTATCAATAAAACTTCATGTCTTCAAACTTCTATTCTTATATGTTCAATCCATGTACGGATCTATAAAGATCAAGGACAGTGGAGTACCACCAGGCAGGAGGCCATTAGGGAAACAAGTCCAGTAGATCTACTATAGTGAGGCAAGGAAAGCATATCAGACAGAAGTAAAAGAAGGCCAACCTAACCTTAACATACAGTAAGAAGGTTTAGTTCTGTAAAGATCTTAAATTTATTTAATACAAGTATGCCAATTGGTTTCCATTGTTTGCAATTTTCATACATTTATTTAAATTTCATATTCCACAACATAGCCACCTCCTTAGGATGACTACCCCGTGTGCTAGTGCCGTTCATTTAATACTGATGCTCTTTCAAAACAAATTTAGGAATTTTTAGTTCTGCAAAGATCTTAAATTTATTTAATACAAGTATGCCAGTTGGTTTCCATTGTCTGCAATTTTCATACATCTATTTATATTTCTAAAGAAATTTCATATTTCATACATTCTAATTTTATAAAGGGCGGCATATAATGTTTTCTACCTCCCACCTCTCTATCGTATCTTACAGAAAAGGATATCTCTCATATTCCTTTATAAAGAGTAGGAAACTAGGGTGTGATGTAATACATAAATGTGAATGCCCACATACCCCAATGATAAAAAGAGATTCGCACAACCGAACAATATAATTAGAATCCAGACAGTCCAACATTATGACCTTTGTCATCTAAATCCAAGTTGTAATTTTACTTGGGAAAATCAAACACAGAGATTATGAACCTATGAAGCAGCGACCAGAACAATTTCTCTCATGTCAAATACTTCGGTATTTGATGTCGATGAAGATAGAACAACCATGAAACCTCCTCCTCTTCCACTCGACATCGGATTAACTACCTCGAGGCATAGTACAGTTGCAACCTTGGTATCAACAACATGTCCCCCAATTTAAGAACAGATGTGCCTATTTCAGAGCATCGACCATCATCAGCAGCAACAACTACTTTCTGTGGTTCAACAACATCGTACTTAGTAAATCGGATTTTCTCACTATATTTGTCATCATTTCCCACTCCCAAAAATTTCAAGTACCTTGGAGTACAAGGACTACACCTAAATACAAACAAAAAGCACAAAACTTAGAAATTTAGTTCTTATACACTATATTGATCACATTTACAATTATTAAAAGTCAAGATTTGGTAAATTTAATCATTTTCAGGCAAATATATGGCCACGCAACCAGAATCCCTCATTTTGTACTAAATGAAGTGAAGTTTCCTTTGCTTGATCAAAAGTTTATAGAGGATTCCCTTCGTAGAATGATCACAACAATTCTATTCTCAAATTCCTACAATCTGAAGAACCCATCAACCCATCTTTGGCAAGATTCCTTAAAACTCCTCAAACATATCAAGACAATTCACTGGAATGGGGAAGATGAAGCTAAGAAAATTCTTACATGCTATGACTATAATTCCAAGAAGAAACCAAAGGGCTCTGCTCCATCCTTTTCTCTTTGTGAAATCATCAGTATCCAAAAGTCAGAATTCTAAGTCTTGTTTTGGCCACGTTATTTTGAAAAAATGTATTTTGAAATAGTAGATTGATAAAGAATGTACAGTTGAAAAAGAAGGAAAAATTATTGATGTGATGAAAAATATTATTTTATTGGAGAATGTGTAATTAAAAATGAGTAAAAGAATGATAATGAAAATTTTATTGTGGTTCAAATAGGTGCTCAGTGTTGTATTTAGAGGCATTATTGTCTAGATACGTAGGTGGCTTTGGCGCATCTACTTCTACTTGTCCATAAAAAGAGATCGAATCATCTTTTATTTTTTCTACATAATTAGCCCTTGTTTGAACTTCATTTCGAAAAAAAAAATGAGTTTCGAAATAATAATATTTTGAAGAATGTATGATTAAAATATAAGACTTTTGAGTTTACGTATAAAATTATTTTATGAGAGAATATATAGTTGAAAATGAATTTAAAAAAAATAAAAAATAAAACCCAAATAGGGACTTAATATCCACACTGGAATATATTAATGGAACAATTTTTTTTTTTTTTTTGTGGGCACCCTTATAATTCATATCCAATGAAAAAATACAAAGTCAAAATATTAACTTGAAATGAAATAATGCACACACCCAAAAAAGAATATCTAAGAACAACTAATTGGTACACTTTTTTTTCTTGAATTTTGAGATTGATGAATATTGATTGAGAACCATCAAAATTTCCCCGTATGTTTTTGACATCATAAATCTCCGCTCTGAAGTCATATTGTATCGTGTTGTACACTAGAGAAGATCTCATTTTCAAGTCCCAACAAACACTCTTCTAGTTCTTTTTTTTAGAGTTATTAATACTTTTTCTAACTTTAAATTTACGTTTATTAGACTTTAGACAAACTTTGTCATCCATGTCCTTATTAAGAACAAGCATGTTACTGTTACACAAAAAGTCATTCTGGCATTTTTACATATCACACATATGGGTGGTGGGCCCCATTTTTTATAATAATATTTGATTCACATGGGGTCCACCCCCATGTGAGTATCCTAACATTTTTAAAGATGAAATAGTTATGTACAAGTGGTGTAATCCTATTAAGAATGCTCTCGTATTCTCTATTCATTTGAAATGGATCTAAGAGTCCCTCAATTTTAGAGTCGAGATTGTTGTTCCGTTTCATTTAAATGACAATAATTTATGTTTGCTTAGAGGAAAAAATGTATTCATGAATTGCTTCGAAATTTATACTTAAAAAAGATTTTGTTAATTAAACCAAGAAAAGTTGAGTTCAAAAAGAAAAGAAATGAATAAGTTGATATTATTGGAAAATGTAATAACTTCATATATGTCAAAAATAAAAAGGAAAATGTTTGTTTTATTTGCTAAAATACTTTTCAGTATCTATTCTAGTATTTTATATTGCATGCTTTTTATTTTTTATATTATTCACTTTTTTTTCCCTTTTCTACATGTATACGGCACAAATCAACAAATCTATTCTTCATTAATTTAAATGTAAAATTCAATTTCAATACCGTCATTGGTACATTTCTATACTCCAATAATCAATAAGGCATAATTATAAATTGAAAAGCATTAAATAATACATTATTTTGTTTGTTTATCAATCAAGTATTATGCCGATAGTGATGGCAACGGGGCGGGGCGGGGTCTGCCTCCTTTTTTTAAATTTTTTTTAGTTAATTAATTTTTTTTCCTTCACGGGGCGCGTTTTGGGCGGGGCACCCTCGCCCTGCCCAGCCCCGCCAACCCGTTCAAGGTGGGGCACTACGAGGATGGGGCGGGCTAGAGAAAATTGTCATCTCTATATGCCAATGTCCTTGTTGTAGTGTCATTAGCGATGTTTTCAATCATTCATTTGATGACTCATCATTTATACATTGTCAATATGTTTGGTATGTGTCAGGTCAATTATCAAAAGTATTTAACATATTCAGCAATGTTTGGTATTTCAGCAAATTTTAAGATAAAAAATGACGGTTAAAAGAATATTTGTGGGTCCCACCAGTGAGAGGGGAAGTAAAAACGGCTGACTTCGATTTGTAATGTCTGAAAACTCTATTCAACATAACAACTGCGAGTATGTGTCACTTGATTTCTTTTACGAAAGCTAAAGCGACATGGTCCATAATTAACTGTACATAATTCAAGAATCATGGAAATTTAAAATTTTAGCAAAGAGACATACCTTCATCCTCCATCAAATTCAGAGGGGAGAGTGTAATTTGTAAACCAGATAGGCCTAAGTTTGTAAAGTGAAAGACATAATTAGTTCTCCTCTATTATAAATATTTCTACTCATTGATGCATCTTAAATATAATTTCATTTATTTACAAACATGCACAACAGATCAATATTAAATAATCTGTTCAACGTTGTATTACATTTTAATTGCAATCAAAATTCATTAAAATTTCTAGTCCAACGTAACGTCCTCAAATATATGATAAATTATACGACATACTACTTGAATAGAAGTTATACAAAAAGGGTCAACATGCTTCAAAAAAGTGTTGTTTAATTAATTATTTTATTTACAAGTTTAAGCCAATGTTTGAGCTACATTATTTTTTTCATTCTCATTTTTCTACTCATTTTTAATCACATATTTTTTAATAAAATAATATTTCCATCACATCAATAATTTTTCCTTCTTTTTCAACCAAATATTTTCCATCACATCAAACAAAAAAATGTATTCTTGAACTTAAAATGTGCACCAAACGGTAGCTAAATTGCTAGGCCTAAAATAATTTTATTTATTTTAATCTCTTCAACACGCTCACTCAACATGTAAATTCATTATTTAATTTTTTTTTATCAAGAACTTGATACACGAACGATCACCAAGGCAGTTAGATGCAAGACAAAATAAGTCATTAAATGTGCTGTCAAGTGTGACCTGGTTCCAATATTTTTGTACCGGTCACATACATACTGTAATATGATGTCAAAAATAATCAAAAACTCAAATTACCGTATTTATTGAAAGGCAAATGAAAATACGAATGTGACAGTATAACTAAATTAGAAAGTTAATGTCACAACTACTCAAATTTACATTTGCAATCAACAATGAGGTCTCATAAAGGGTACAACATGGCAAAAATAATCTACAATTCGAAGGATATCACACATCAAAAACACTTGAACTGTATGCAGTTCTCATAACGTCTCACTCTAATGAAAAAGGGGAAAAATAATTTATATATTGTACTTAGCTCACAGCTTTCCTTCATGACTGCCAGAACACATTTGGGTCATTTCTGCAGAGTGTGCAGTCATGAATTTCTAAGTTAGCCACATGACAAAAGATTGGAAACTGTCACAAGACTAGCCCGGAATTAAAAGATATGCCACTTTCACTAACAACAGCTTCCTCAGTATTCATAGCTGCACCTCAATCGTCGGAATTGTTGTGCCAATCGTCATCTTTGCTTGTGGTGTGCATTTTGCTTGTTAAACCGTGGTCAAATTCTGCCTCAGTTGCCTCTTCTTCTCTGTCAAATTTTCACTATTTTGTCCTTGAATTTAGGGCAGCAATGCAATCAACATTTTGATCCACCAAATTCCTACAACTTATCTCCAAATTAAATTATAACCATTTAGCAAAAAATACAAATTTACTAACTCGTGTTCACATTTCTAATCTAATAAAAAAAAAATCATAATTTACTCCCACAAACAAGAAATTTTCTGAAGATAATGAAAAAAATAAAAATAAAAAAATGTTCTTTTGCACATTATTAAGTAAGACCGGCTCGAAGGTAGCTGTACTATACGTAATTTACATTATTCACATCATATGTAATAAACGCACACCTGTTGCTCATTGCGGGCAAGGCATTTGCGGACGATTTCACCTTCAAGTGCTCGGCGTTCTTCTATGGTTAGATATTCAAAGTATTGTGCTAAACGGGTCTGAAATCCCCATCTACGGTCTCCATCTTTGCGTGTTTCCTCGATTGTACTAAAATCAAATTTCGGTATGTCAATATAAATTTGACAAAATTGTTAGGACTATCATAAATTCCTTATGTCCGCATAATCTTTATATTCCTAAAAGTATAGAAAAATATATTTTGGATTCACGTGTAAAATTATTTTATTGAAGGATTATATAAAGTTAAAAATGAGTTTGAAAAAAATGAATTTTAAAAAAGGAAGGCCACGGTAGTTTAATAGCATGGCATCTTTGTATCAACTGCAAAAGCAAGTCCCTTTTCTCTTCATTTTCTTTTCTTTGGGAAGGGTGATGAAACAACACGTGAACTCATTCCTTTAAACATACATCATTTTCAGTATGCTTAACACAAATATATATTACAATCATAATATGAGTACATGAACTTTTGACTAAAGATTTTAAGACAATACATAGCGTGGAATCATTAGAAGATGAAGAGAGAGAGAAAAAAAAAAAGCCAATCATGTGTCGCCATGTCAGCGTCAATATGAATTTTGTTAAGATTTACTGCTAAGTAAATATGTAGCATAAATTGCGATTTCTGAAGTTCATAATGCAGTTGCCCTAAATAGGGTTCACATTGTTGTGGTACAAGTAAGATAGCTTTCCATCAAATTTCGACGTCAACTGATGCGCAATAAACCCACTGTAACGATTTTCATACGTTGCCATACAAACCTCAATGACCCTCTTCGACATCTGATCTTCTTCGTAAAATTGCTGACTTATGAGTTCATCGAAAGTTATCCACAGTATGTATATAACATTACCGCAAACAAAAATTGTCATTTACACGAACAAAATGAAATCTTGAAACTTATATAATCTATATAAATTTGGTTACCTTGGCATACTGTATTTCATTTTCATCAATCTTGATAGCGAACGATAATGGCTTAAGCATGCATATGAACAGCAAGTCTGATTTCTCAAAAGCCACTTGGTGCACATGTCTGGGATATTTGCAACAAGTCGAAAAATCTTTAATTTTTTTATTTTTTTTACACGTACCTCTTTCTTAATAGTGTCGAGCACTTCTAAATTTAGTTTATGATAAAAAGGAACTACAAAAAAAGGAATATTTACCTGAAAGGAACCAGCTCCAGGAATGTTGTGTCTATCTATAATGGGAAATAGAAGAAGAAAATTTTCAATTATTATATATTGAAGCTTTAATGGCGTGAAACAGTAATTATATTGAAAATGGATGTGACATTTTGTGTTCTTACACCAGTTTCTTCTTTCACTTCTCTTACAGCTCCTGAGAACAATTCTCCAGACTAACCAAAAGTCGAAAATAAATAACTTAATACTTCCACTATTGGAAGAAGGAAATGTAGTAAGGTAAGTAAAAATTTAGAACTCTTGCATTGTCTCTAAAAACTTTAATATTTTAGACAATCTCGTTGCCGCTCATTTATATCGTTCATGTTTCAGTTGAATAAAAAAGAAAATTTGATTTGCATGCGAAGGGTTGTATAAATCAATTATATCCGACTAAAGAAGCTAACTTTTAGACGAAATAGTTTTTCTGTATTCACGTTTAGTCATTTACTTATTACCTATAAGTAGAGTACATATACCTTGTTGATGTAGCCAGTTGGCAACTTCCACACCTCACAGCAACTACAGGAGCATTTTTCTTTCACTACTAGGATCTGATGCACAATTAATTTCATTTAGGTGAGGAATCAAACAGTGACAGTAAAAACATTACAGCCAATAGAGAAAAGAAGAAGTTAGAATTCGTTCGTGAATGTGGTACATTTCCTCACACACTCCTGCATGTATGACGTATACCTCTTTATTATCGTTGATCACGAATCCTGCAATGCCGATCTGATGGGACGGGCCCAAAGGGAGAATACACGGCTCATCAGGAATCCGTAGGTGAGCATAACATATCCAGGTTCAGCATGGTGGTAGACAAAACCTTCCTGAATTTTTCACTATTAAACAAAATTATAGAACACACATTGATGCATAGGTATAACAAGATCAGTTTAATTGCAATAATGTATAAGGAACAACCTTAATAGCTACTAGAACAAGATCTGCTTGCTCTTCCAACAATTTCAGCCATATCCCTCTTTTTCCGTGCATTAGTAGAACGCGACAAGAATAAATTGCAGTTATCATCCTTAACTTTTACTTTGTTTTGCACTTTGTCCACAGGCCATGGCCCACCTTTAAAAAAAAAAAAAGAATCATGCTACTTATACAACCTTGGTTGACAACTTCACAGGTTTGAGAAGAAGGCAAGAATATTAGGCAAATACCATCATGTACGTCAAGTAGGAAGAAAAATACTTTAGCTCATGTTTGAGTTTCATTCTTTAAAATTCATTTTTATCAAAACGCATTTTCAATCACATTTTTTCAATAAAGTAATTTTGCATGTAGACCCAAAAAAATTTCTTAAATTTTAATTGCACATTTTCCAAAAAATTCATTTTTTACAAAATATATTATAAAAAGTTGGGCTCAAACGGGGACTTATAATACACGTACACAAATTTTAGAAATGGGTGTTGGACCTTTGCCTTACGTTCTCATCACAATTTGCTACACGTTTACTTGGCATATCCCCTCGTTTATCCACATTATATACTAAATGTTTAATCCATTGCAAATTACAGGTAACTTTCAACTCTCAAGTTGTGAGATATTCTTATATAACTGGAATCTATGTTATTTCTTCATCAAATGGAACTATTCTTATTCTCTGCGGAATCAGTTATCAGTCCATCAATCTGCTATGGTTCTCTCTATCTTCTTCTTGAAGATGTAATTCAGTGATTGAGTGGTCCGAACAAGTTGTTTAGTGGTTTCTTTTTTAATTAACATCTGGTAGCATATATTATTATTAAGTGTAAAAGAAAGTACAAAATTAGGAGGGGTCTGACCTCCAGATTCCGACACACATGAAGCAAGATGACATCCTTGTTTTTTAATCTTGATAAATTATGACTACTTGAGCGAATTTTCTACCTAATTTAGCACAATTATATAAATTGTAGTTGAAAACAGGACGGCGATACAATTGGTGCAAAAAGTAATGATTTTGAGCTAATTTAGAGATGGTTCCAAGTAATTAAAGATTAACTAAATGGTATTGAAGAGATTAGAAGTAAAAGAAGAGCTATACTAAGAATTCACAAGTTTCGAGATGAAATTCAATTTAGGAAAGTTTGAGGATTAAATTGCACGCTTTTGAAACTTAAGACGGTTCAAATTTGAATTATTATGAATTTTCGAGGATTAACTTAGAATACTTTGAAAGTTTGACATCGAAATTGAAGTTTAGATTGAAAGGACCAAGTATTCATGAAAAAAGGAAAACGGGGACTAACTTGGTTGACTTGGAAAGATGAAGAAAAGAAAAAAAAAATTGTCAACCGGAATCCAAATAGAAGCTCAATTTTCCACAGCTTTGCAAATTGCATCCAACCGCAGTTTATTCGATCGGGCCAGTTTGCAAATCTATTTATTTTCATTTTTTGATTATTTTGGACCCTTCTTTTGTGCACAAATCCCAAGGCACCGAAACTACTAGAATGACCTAATCTGGTCATAGAAAAGATAGATAGAAAAATGGAGAAGAAAGAAAGAAAAAAAAAATCATGAACTAGGATTTCAAGATTGATTTTACAAAAAAAAAAGAGACTTTTGGTGCAAGATTGTCATCTTTATTTCAAAATCTAGTAATGTATTCAATTTTTTTCATTTTATCTTGATTGTGGGCCCATCATAACCAAACCACCTCCAATCATCCACTTTCATTCTAACCATGGGTCTCCAATCAATTGCACCAATTCAAGCTCAATTCCATCAAGTTGAATCCGAGCCTACACGCGTATACCGATGTCTCCATAAGACGACATCCATTTTATTTGCACAAAACCACCTGATTTGGAGTCTTTGGGAGCAAACAATTCAAAGCCATTTTAGCTTGTTTCCAAGTAGAGAACTCGAAGCAAACAAGACATCCGTGACGCAATTTTGAGCCAGGAATATATAGATTAATAATCAATAAATTCTAGGGATGAGCTTATCAGATTGCTGCTGGCTTGCCATCTTTCCTAGGATCACTCACAGCAGTTAGTATTCCACGAAATACCTCATTTTTACTAATTTTTCTCCCTAAATCCACCGAATTTGCAAGATTTTGAACAATAAGCTGGCAGATTGCTCCCCCAGCTTTACTCTGTAGTTGATGACCTCTTTCTTTTAAGAATTGCTTATATTCCTCAGAAAGTTCAATGTGTTCTCCATCAATGACTGTCCAGTTCTCATATGAGACAACATTTGGAATAAGCTGCACATAACTAGAATAATGTCAGGACTATATGATTTGTATTTGCTCATGAACATAATTCAATGTATCAAAAATCGAGGGACCTTGTGGTAGACTCGCGCATTCTTAACAGCTGCTAAAGGTTCCATTCCCAAGATAAAATGGTTCATGAAAACTTGAACCACTACCGGAATAATATTTAAGCCACCACTGCCCCCAATCACCCCAGCCAATTGGTTATCCTGTGAATGGTGCACAAGATAGTATGCAGTTCAAAGAATTGAAGACACCGAAAAATGAACTTAATTGTAGAAAGATCTATAAGAACTCGTACTTACGTATAAAACCATACCTTGAGGATGATGATGGGGGTCATGGATGATAAGGGTCGCTTGTTTGGTCTAATAAAGTTGGTTGGAGCATGAGGGAGTTTGTCGGAGGATATTTCAGTTGGCGTCGAGAAATCATCCATTTCATTGTTGAGCACAATGCCAGTGGAAGGGGAGAGAACGCCACCTCCAAAGGTATAATTCACTGTGGTTGTCATGGATACAGCATTTCGGTCGGAATCTACAATGCCAAAGTGGCTTGTACCATGCTCCCTAAGCTGATTCCACCTGGACGAACCAAATGCTTTAGTGTCATCGTCAATTGTTGAAAACTAAGTTCAAATAAATAATGATGTCCTCTCTCTTGATTCAACACGATATCGAAGCAAAGTAAAAGACCTAAGTTCAAAATTCTTGCCACAACCCATTTTTATCCATGTACCATGTCTTTGATAAAAGTGCACGTGAAGGGATGTACAAAGACTAAAAATTCAAATAAATAAATGTGTCATGTGTCTGACATCTTCAGCTTTTACATGAGGCGGTTCATAAGTACGTAAGCTGAGAAACAATCAGACTTGGGAGGTCTACCTGTACATATAATATTCGGGAGGGAAAGTGGTGTTGTCCAATATCTTTTCTTGAATGCTCTTAGCAAAATCTGGGGAAAGCATGTTGGACACCACTCCATTAACATTTTCAAAATGGGGGTCTCCCAGGTACATTCGAACAGCAAACATGTGTTTTAGCGCTTCAATTAGACGATGCAGACCTAAAGGACCTTTCACAGCGTCAGGACTTCTGTAACTTTCTAAAATGTTCAAAATCTGCATTTCATCAATGATAAATGGTCAGTTGAGAAGATGCTGCATTGTTCAAGTATGCCAATGCATCACTCCATATAACGATAAGATATCTTAAACTCAAATTTAACTATCCAAGTACTAATTCTTTCCGCTATAATTTTTTGCAATAAAAAGGAGCTTGACTAAAGAAAAAGTTAGGGTAGGATCGACTACTATTTGGGAATTCAGCATTCAAGTCATTTGAAGTCTAGAACGCGCACCAGAGAGAGCCCAACCGTTCCACTTGAAGGAGGCGGCATTCCTAGTATCTGGTATCCCATAACATTTACAACAACTGCATCTGTAACATCCACTCTGTAATTTCTTAAATCCTCCATTGTCAAAATTCCACCTGCTTTTCTCACGTCTTCAACAAGTTTTTCACCAACTTTTCCATTATAGAATGCTTCGGGCCCATGTATAGCGACTGCCTCTAAGCTGTTCCCAAGCTCTACATTGTAGCATATATCGCCAACTTTTAACAAGTTACCCTTTGGTGCATAGACTTGTCGTAAGCCCGGATCAGCCATTATCATCTCTGCCTTTTTAGCAATTGATGATTCTAAATACGGAGCAACCTTAAATCCTTGTTTAGCAAGATTCATCGCAGGTTCGACTAAAGTTTTCCAAGACAACCGCCCATATTTCAACCAAGCCACATGAAGTCCAGCTATCTCACTAGGAACGCCCATTGACAGTGCTCCCTCAGATTTGGCCTTTGCATTATTGGCATACATGTTCTGCAGGATGAAACAAACGACACATGAAAAGGATAATTCTATGATGAACTTGAATACAAAATGACTGATCTCTCATGTGTTATCTATTAAACCTAAATCCCCATCCACAAGAGCAAAAATAAACCAGAAGAAATAGAAATGAGTAAATAACACATAAATTCATAGTTGTTTCGCTATAACGTGAGAGCTATATGCACTCACTGCTGCGTTGACTATAATGAAGGGCGAGATATAATGTTTTCTACCTCCCACCTCTCTACCTTATCTTACAGAAAAGAATATCTCTCGTATTCCTTTATAAAGAGTAGGAAACTGGGGTGTGATGTAATACATAAATGTGAATGCCCACATACCCCAATGGCAAAAAGAGATTCGCACAACCGAACAATACAATTAGAATCCACACAGTCCAACATTATGACTTTTGTCATCTAAATTCAAGTTGTAATTTTACTTGGAAAATCAAACATACAGATTATGTACCTGTGAAGCAGCGGCCGGAGCAGTTTCTCTCATGTCAAATGCTTCGGCATCTAATGTCAACGAAGACAGAACAACCATGAAACCTCCTCCTCCTATTCCACTCGACATCGGATTAACTACCCCGAGGCATAGTGCAGTAGCAACCGTGGCATCAATAGCATGTCCCCCCATTTTAAGAATAGATGTACCTATTTCAGAGCACCGACCATCATCAGCAGCAACAACAGCTTTCTGTGATTCAACAACATCACTATTGGTAAATCGGATTCTCTCATTATATTTGCCATCATTTCCCACTTCCAAAAATTTCAAGTCCCCTTGGAGTGCGAGACCTACACCTAAATACAAACAAAAAGCACAAAGCTGAGAAATTTAGTTCTTATACACTATATTGATCACATTAACAATTTATTAAAAGTCAAGATTTGGTAAATTTAATCATTTTCAGGCAAATATATGGCCACACAACCAAACAAACACTAGAGAAATAAGTCATATTGTATCGTGTTGTACACTAGAGAAGACCTCATTTTCAAGTCCCAACAAACACTCTTCTAGTTTCTTTTTTAAGTTATTAATACTTTTTCTAACTTTAAATTGTACGTTTATTAGACTTTAGACAAACTTTGTCATCCATGTCCTTATTAAGAATGCTATCATATTCTCCATTCATTTGAAATGGATCTAAGAGTCCCTCAGTTTTAGAGTCGAGATTGTTGTTCCGTTTGATTTAAATGACAATTAATTTATGTTCACTTAGAGGAAAAAATGTATTCATGGATTGCTTCGAAATTTATACTTCAAAGATTTTGTTAATTAAACCAAGAATAAATAAGTTGGGTTAAAAAAGAAAAGAAATAAATAAGTTGATATCATTGAAAAATGCAATAACTTCGTATATGTCAAAAATAAAAAGGAAAATGTTTGTTTTATTTGCTAAAATACTTTTCAGTATCCATTCTAGTATTTTATAATGCATGCTTTTTATTTTTTATATTATTCACTTTTTATTTTTTTTTCCTTTTATACATGTATACTTGCCACAAATCAACAATTCTATTCTTCATTAATTTAAATGTAAAATTCAATTTCAATACTGTCATTGGTTCATTTCTATACTCAATAATCAATAAGGTTGAATTATAAATTGAAAAGCATTAAATAATACATTATTTTGTTTGTTTACCAATCAAGTATTATGCCAATGTCCTTGTTGTAGTGTCATTAGCAAGGTTTTCAATAATTCATTTGATGACTCATCATTTATACATTGTCAATATGTTTGGTATGTGTCAGGTCAATTATCAAAAGTATTTAACATATTCAGCAATGTTTGGTAGCCATTTTCAGCAAATTTTAAGAAAAAAAATGATCGTTAAAAGAATATTTGTGGGTCCCACCTGTGAGAGGGGAAGTTAAAAAAAAAAAAGGGCCAAAAAATTCATTTTTTCATCTGAAAAATAATTTGAACTTTCCAAAAGTGCCGCCAAATGAGTCCAACATATGTTAGGAATTTTCTTAATTTATTCAAATTTATTTTGAAAATAAATGAAAGCACGAATTGTGAACGAAAAAAATAAGGGACACAATCGACCTAAACATTAAAAACTCTATTCAACATAACAACAACTGCAAGTGTGTGTCACTTGATTTCTTTTACGAGAGCTAAAGTGACATTGTCCATAACTAACCGTACATAATTCAAGAATCTTGGAAATTTAAAAATTTAGCAAAGAGACGTACCTTCATCGTCCATCAAATTCAGAGGTAGAGAGTGTAATTTGTAAATCAGTTAGACCTAAGTTTTTAAAGTGAAAGACAATTAGTTCTCCTCTATTATAAATATTTCCACTCATTAATGCATATGCACAAAATACCAATATTAAAGAATCCGTTCAACGTTGTATTACATTTTAATTGCAATCAAAATTAATTAAAATTTCACATGTATTATTTCTTACTCATATATTATGTCTAGTCCAACGTAACGTCCTCAAATATATGATAAAGTATACGACATCTACTTGTATAGAAGTTATACAAAAAGGGTCACAAAGCTTCAAAAAAGTGTTGTTTAATTAATTATTTTATTTGCAAGTTTAAAATTGCTAGACCTAAAATAATTTTATTTATTTTAATCTCTTCAACACGCTGACTCAACATGTAAATTCATTATTTAATTTTTATTATTATCAAAAACCTGATACGCGAACGATCACCTAGGCAGTTAGATGCAAGACAAAATTCATTAAATGTGCTGTCAAGTGTGACCTGGTTCCAATATTTTTGTACTGGTCACATACATACTGTAATATAATGTCAAAAATAATTAACAACTCAAATTACTGTATTTATTGAAAAGAAAATGAAAATACGAGTGTGACAGTATAATCAAATTAGAAAGTTAATGTCACAACTACTCAAATTTACATTTGCAATCAACAATGAGGTCTCATAAAGGGTACAACATGGCAAAAATAATCAACAATTCGAAGGATATCACACATCAAAAACACTTGAACTGTTTGCAGCTCTCATAACATCTCACTCTAATGCAAAAGATTAGGGAAAAATAAGTTATATATTGTACTTAGCTCACAGTTTTCCTTCATGACTGCCAGAACACATTGGGGTCATTTCTACAAAGTGTATAGTCTTGAATTTCTAAGTTAGCCACATGACAATTGATTTGTCGAGATTGGAAGCTCTCACAGGACTAGCCCGGAATTAAAAGATATGCCACTCTCACGTGGTCATTTGCTAAAATGTCCAAAATTTGTTTAATATCCATTTTGCAACTTTTCGAATTGAAAAGACCGATTTTTACTTTTTATGTATTATGTTTAGTTAGGTTCTTTTTTGGTGAGTAGGGTTATGAGTTAATCGGACTCGACCCTAACAATAGCTTCCTCATTATTCAAAGCTGCATCTCAATCGTTGGAATCGTTGAGCCGATCGTCATCTTTGCTTGTGGTGTGCATTTTGCTTGTTAAACCGTGGTCAAATTCTACCTCAGTTGCCTCTTCTTCTCTCTCGGTCAAATTTTCACTATTTTGTCCTTGAATTTAGGGCAGCAATGCAATCAACATTTTGATCCACCAAATTCCTACAACTCATCTCCAAATTAAATTATACCCATTTAGCAAAAAATACAAATTTACTAACTCGTGTGTACATTTCTAATCTAATAAAAAAAATATCGGAATTTACTCCCACAAACAATAAATTTTCTGAAGATAATGAAAAAAATAAAAAATAAAAATGTTCTTTTGCACATTATTATAAGTAATATCGGATCGAGGGTAGCTGCACTATACGTAATTTACATTATTCACATCATATGTAATAAACGCACACCTGTTGCTCATTGCGGGCAAGGCATTTGCGGACGATTTCACCTTCAAGTGCTCGGCGTTCTTCTAGGGTTACATATTCACAGAATTGGGCTAAATGGGTATGCCCTTGCTTGTTCACCATCAGAATGAATCTGATTCCCATTTTCTTTGATTTTCCTTTCTCTCTCTCTTCTAAAGTCAGTTGATTCTGCAGACCCGCCCTACCAGACTGAGATTTGCATGTGCTTTTAGAGATTTGCATCTGCTTTTACGTAAATGTAATTTTCAATTTGGGCCCTATTTTTGGGATTAGTGTCAAATTGACCCCGTAAAACTTTGAGATTTTGCAAATTTACCTCCTCTTCGTACTATGTCTAAGCCCTGTTCGGTAGAGATTAAAATAAAAATTTTAGCATATTTGGATAAAAGTTGATGTTTGAGCCTCATTTTTTTTTATTGAAGAATGAGCGATTGAAAATAAGAAAGACAAAAATATATTTTAAAAATAACGAGAATCAATATAATTTAATACCGTGACTCCAATAAAGGGTTCGATGCAACTACTACAAGTATGACTTTTGTAAAATTCATATGACTTTTGAAAACTTTAATTCGAAGTAAAATTCATTTGGAGCAGTGAAAATTTTCACATAGTAGTGAAGGATCGATCCCTATCCCTTTTTCCTTCCCCCTTCCCCGTGTAATAATAAATATTTTTAAAAGAAAAAAAAATTAAGTCACCTTAATAAGATAAATAAATAATCAAAAGTCCCATTTGCATACAATAATTTCATTGTAGCAGGTATAGCTTAGTTGTAAAAGACGTGTGATTCATTCTACTATAAAATCTTTCATTTTTCTCTAATCTTTAAAAGATTAATAATCAATCAATATATATAAAAATTTAATTACAAATTAGTCTGTTTTTATATAAAATCTTATAAAATTTAATTACATATTAATCTTTTACATAACAAATGAATGAAAAGAGGAACAAAAAAAATGTTATAAGAATTTATTTCAAAAATTAATGGCTATACTTTATTATAAATGTTAATTAAAATAATAATTAAATTAAGATAAATATAAATAAAACTAATTCGTTGAGTAATAAAAGGATATAATAGAAATTAAAATTTTATTATAGTATAAAATGAAGGACAAAATGAAAAATAATTAAAACTCTATATATTACACCAAATGAAATAAACCCTAAACCCTATTCATTATTCTAATTTGGTGTGAAAATTCGAAAATCCGATTTGGAGAATCATTTTTATACCAAATTGGTCTTTTACTTCATTTTGAAGATGTCCCAAGTGACAATTCTCTTTCAATCCCCATCTACGGTCTCCATCTTCGCATGTTTCCTTGATTGTACTAAAATCAAATTTCGGTACATCAATATAAATTTGACAAAATTGTTAGGATTATCATAAATTCCTTATGTCCGCATAATCATTATTCCTAAAAATATAGAAAAAGATATTTTGGATTCATGTGTAAAATTATTTTATTGAAAGAATGTAAAATTGAAAATGAGTTTGAAAAAATGAATTTTAAAAAAGGAAGGCCACGTTAGTTTAATAGCATGGCATCTTTATGTCAATTGCAAAAGGAAGTCCCTTTTCTCCTCATTCCTTTAAACATACATCATTTTCAGTATGCTTAACACAAATATATATTACAATCCTGCTATGAGTACATGAACTTTTGACAGAAAATTTTGAGACAATACATAGAGTGGAATCATTAGAAGACGGACAGAGAGAGAGAGAGAGAAGCCAATCATGCGTTGTCCCGTCAGCACCGGTATGAATTTTGTTAACATTTATTGCCAAGTCATATGTAGCATAAATTTCAATTTCTGAAGTTCATAATGCAGTTGCCCTAAATAGGGTTAACATAGTTGTGGTACAAGTAAGATAGCTTTCCATCAAATTTCGACGTCAACTGATGCGCAATAAATCCACTGTAACGATTTTCATACGTTGCCATACAAACATCAATGACCCTCTTCGACATTTGATCTTCTTCGTAAAATTGCTGACTTATGAGTTCATCGAGAGTTATCCACTGTATGTACATAACATTACAGCAAACAAAAATTGTCATTTTCACGAACAAAATGAAATCTTGAAACCTATTTAATCTATATAAATTTGGTTACCTTGGCATCCTGTATTTCATTTTCGTCAATCTTGATAGCGAACGATAATGGCTTAAGCATGCATATGAACAGCAAGTCCGATTTCTCAAAAGCCACTTGGTGCACATGTCTGGGATATTTGCAACAAGTCGAAAAATCTTTAATTTTTAATTGTTTCTATTTTTTTTACACATACCTCTTTCTTAATAGTGTCGAGCACTTCTAAATTTAGTTTACGATAAAAAGGAACTACAAAAAAGAATATTTACCTGAAAGCAACAAGCTCCACGAAGGTTGTGTCTATCTATAATGGGAAATAGAAGAAGAAAATTTTCAGTTATTATATCTTGAAGCTTTAATGGCATGAAACAGTAATTATATTGAAAATGGAAGTAACGTTTTCGTGTTCTTACACCAGTTTCTTCTTTCACTTCTCTTACAGCTCCTGAGAACAATTCTTCAAACTAACCAAAAGTCGAAAATAAATAAATTAATACTTGCACTATTGGAAGAAGGAAATGTAGCAAGTAAAAATTTAAAACTCTTGTATTGTCTCTAAAACTTAATATTTCAGAAAGTCTCGTAGCTACGTACTCATTTATATCGTTCATGTTTCAGTTGATTAAAAAGAAAATTTGATTTGCAAGTGAAGGGTTGTATAAATAAATTCGATCCCACTCAAAAAGCTGAAACTTTTAAAGGAAATAGTTTGAATGTAATCACATTTAGTCATGTACTTATTACCTAAAAGTAAAGTTCATATACCTTGTTGATGTAGCCAGTTGGCAGCTTCCACACCCCACAGCCACTACAGGAGAATTTTTCTTTCACTACAAGGATCTGATGCCACAATTAATTTCATTTAGGTGAGCAATCAAACAATGACAGTAAAAATATTACAGCTAATAGAGAAAAGAAGAAGTTAGAATTCGAGAATGTGGTACATAGCGTCACACACTTGTGCACGTATACCTCTTTATTATCGTTGATCACGAATCCTGCAATGCCGATCAGATGGGATGGGCCCAAAGGGAGAATGCACGGCTCATCAGGAATCCAGTAGGTGAGCATAACATATCCAGTTTCAGCATGGTGGTAGACAAAACCTTCCTGCAATTTTGCACTATTAAACAAAATTATAGAACACTCATTGATGCATTGGTATAACGAGATCAGTTTAATTGCAATAATGTATAAGGAACAACCTTAATAGCTACTGGAACAAGATCTGCTTGCTCTTCCAACAATTTCAGCCATATCCCTCTTTTTCCCTGCATTAGTAGAACACGACAAGAATAAATTACGGTTATCATCCTTAACCTTAACTTCGTTTTGCACTTTGTCCACAGGCCATGACCCACATTCAAAAAAAAAAAAAAAAAATCATGCTACTTATACAACCTTGGTTGACAACTTCACACTTGTTAGCATCACCTTCATCCATTTTAAAAGTTATTTTTTAAATCAACGGTCCGAATTTTAACAAAACCAAGGTTGTCAACAAGGGTGGTATAAATAGCTTAATTGTAAAAGAAAATAACTCGAGGGTAGGAAGGTCTTCTCAACAATAAAATTCCTTAGCTCGAGTTAGCCACCATTTATCTATGAAATTTTTCCACCGCTTAGGTCTTTTTTTGTTGAAAAAATAAATTTACTAAGCACGCAACATGAGCATGCTAAAGACATAAATATATTTATCTCATTTCTAATACGAGTTGATTAGATTCGCGTACAAAACCTTGTACTTCCAGGAGGACAAAGAAGCCTTAAGTACAGATGCAAAAGCATTTGCAGAAGTGGGTAAGCTTGTGGGTTCAATAACAACCCCATTGTAATCGTCATTCCGTCCATTCAGTAATTCAACTGATAACTCTTGAGCCATTATTTTTGGAGACAAAACTTTAACCTTTTGCTTTGGAGAAAAACCGAGCTCAAAATTGGATTTTTCAACAAAAATCTCCTTTGACTTTAAACCTGAATACACAGGGAAGACACAGTAAAATTTCAACTCTCATTTACAATTCACATAAATGCAAAAAAAGGATAAGAAATATGACAACATCATCTCTTGATCAATTAATAACTCACTCTTGGAAAATCCAACAGCAGTGCTTTTTTTTCTCCATGAAACTTTTGGGCTAAAAGAACCTGGAAATTGGTAGGTTGTTACTTTTGATGCCATCACTATAAAGTTTGGAAAAATAACTAAATTTAAGTTCAGGTTGCTGTGTATAAATGGTGTCTTAATATATAGCCTCTGGACTGGTATGCTTAATATTAGATCAGCTGATGAAGAAGGCAAGAAAATTCGGCGAATACCATTCTGTACGTCAAGTAGGAGGAAAAATACTTTAGCCCATGTTAGAGTTTCATTCTTTAAAATTCATTTTTCCTCAAATACATTTTCAATCACATTTTTTTATTAAAATAATTTTGCATGTAGATCCAAAATTTTTCCATATATTTTAATTGCACATTTTCCAAAAATTTATTTTTTACAACATATATTATAAAACATTGTGCTTAGACGGGGACTTATAATACACGTACACAAATTTTATAAATGGGTGTTGGACCTTTGCCTTACGTTCTCATCACAGTTTGCTACACATTTACTCCGCATATCCCCTCGTTTGTCCACATTATATACTAAATGTTACATCCATTACAAATAACAGGTAACTCTCAATTCTCAAGTTGTGAGATATTCTTATATAACTGGAATCTATGTTATTTCTTCATCAAATGGAACTATTCTTATTCTCTGCGGAATCAGTTATCAGTCCATCAATTTGCTATGGTTCTCTCTATCTTTTTCTTGAAGATGTAATTTAGTAATTGAGTGGTCCGAACAAGTTGTTTCGTGGTTTCTTTTTTTAATTAACATCCGGTAGCATATTTTATTAATAAGTGTAAAAGAAAGTACGAAATTAGGAGAAGAAATAAATTATGACTAAATCTGGACTGACCTCCAGATTCCGACACACATGAAAGCAAGATGACATCCTTATTGTTTAATCTTGATAAATTATGACTAGATGAGCGAATTTTCTACCTAATTTAGCACAATTATATAATTTGTAGGTGAAAAAAGGATGGGGATACAATTGGTGCAAAAAGTAATGATTTTGAGCTAATTTAGAGATGGTTCCGAGTAGTTAAAGTTAACTAAATGGTATTGAAGATATTAGAAGTAAAAAAAAAAAAGAGCTGTATGAAGAATTCACAAGTTTAGAGATGAAATTCAATTTAGGAAAGCTAGAGGATTAAATTGCATGCTTTTGAAAATTAAGACGGATCAAATTTGAATTCTTATGAATTTTCGAGGATTAAGTTAGAAGACTTTGAAAGTTTGACATCGAAATTGAAGTTTAGATTGAAAGAAGGATCAAGTATTCATGAAAAAAGGAAAAAAGGGGACTAACTTGGTTGACTTTGAAAGATGAACAAAAGAAAAAAGAAAAAAAATTGTCAACTCGCGATCCAAATAGAGGTCCCATTTGTCGTGGCTTTGCAAACTGCATCCAACCGCAGTTTATCCAATTGGGCCAGTTTGCAAATCTATTTATTTCATTTTTTGATTATTTTGGACCCTTCTTTCCACGATTCAAGATTTAGATAGAAAAATAGAGAAGAAAGAAAGAAAGAAAAATTTCATGAACTAGGTTTTCAAGATTAATTTTGCAAAAAATGAGACTCTTGGTGCAAGATTGTCCATTTTTCCTCATCTTTATTTCAAAATCCGGTAATATATTCAATTCTTTTATTTAATATTGATTGTGAGCCCATCGTAACCAAACGACCTCCAATCATCCACTTTCACTAGGAGCCGCCACTCTGACCATGGGTCTCCAATCAATTGCACCAATTCAAGCTCAATTCCATCGAGTTGAATTCGAGCCTACACACGCATATCGATGTCTCCATAAGACGACATCCATTGGATGTAGCCAAAAAACCTCTATGGTGATGTTGCCAGCATCTAATTTTGTCGGAATTCATGCATTGAAAACAAGTTACCTCGAGTTGCTTACAACCCCCCATGCACGCATTCCAATGGACATTGCTCGCTCTAGATTCCATATCTCTAACTCGAGTCATTCTAACATATGCTCCAGATGGGTCCCATGCCTTAGCTAGTCATGTACATGGGCCCCATATCGCATGTGGTGCATCGACACGTACACATTGTGCACCAGCCATGACCTTTTCCCATGGTGTCACTTCTACTGTCGATTCATCTCGGCTCTCATTCTACCCCAGGAGACTAAGTTTACTCTTGGAGACTAAGTTTACTCTTAATTAAGGTTGGAAGACATGCTGCAGCAAGTTGTAATAATCAAGGTATTTTCTCAGATGAGCGACAATTGAGGAAGTCATTTGTTTTTACACTTGAGGCACCTATTGATTCTACTTATCAGATGTTCGTCGCTAATAGTCCTTCATCTAGGGATGTCGATTATTACTTTCTTTGCAGATGAAAAACTATTCTATATGAGCCATTCAAATTTACACTTGTTGGCAAATTCTCCCACCACAAGTCCAATGTTATAAAGGTATGTGAGAACTTTCATAAATTAGGGTTTTGTGGTGATTTTAAGATGAGACTTGTTGACAACAACCATATCTCTCTCTCTCCATCTCTCCTTGCCTTTTATGAGTTCCCAACATAGAGGGACAGAAATGGCCACCTTGCCCATTCCTAATCTTAATAATAATGGTTTCTTCATTCTTTAGATTGCAGCATGAATTCCTTGCCCAAGATCTCTAGGCAACAAAAGTGAGTAAAACTAGGGCTTATGTGGAAACTGAAATCAATCACTCACTACTCACTACTGGTATTGGCTAACAAAAAGAGCGGAAAGCAACAAAAGTCCATAGACCTCCTAATTGACACCAAGTAAAAATCTCCTTATGCTCTAGGACCTTTTGATTCTAACAAGCCATCTTGAAATGATGAGGGACTTAGTTCACCATTTTGGTATGGAATTGATTGTTACATATTTAGTCCCTCAATTGTGCTTTCTTTGAGTTCCTAGAAACAAGCAATTCTTTCTTGATATGCTAACTTAAAAGGAGACAATCGTTGTAAAGAAAATTGTCCATATCAACATGCACATTGAACATAAGCACTTCTTAATGTGAAAACCTCTCCAATGCAAAGAGTAAAAATTGTCTAACCGCAATTCACCTTAATAACAACTTTTAGTGCTTGTTTGATCGTCATTATTTTCAAAATATATTTTTTCTTTCTCTTCTTTCTAATCACACATTTTTCAATGAAATAATATTACATGTAAACTCTAAACTTTTCCTTATTTTTTAATCATACATTCTCGATCAATATATTATTTCAAAATGCATACTTAACTAAAAATAGGGCTCAAATAGGCGCTTAATCAACATTGAGAGTACAAGAGTTCACATAGTAAAAATTGTTGACACAATAGCAACAATCTTGAGAACAAAGGAAATAGCTCATAAAAATTGAGTTCCATTTGGGATGTGTCCAAAATTATTAGAATTTTATTGTAATGCCAAATTTTTTTTTTTTACTTGTTATTTGTGTTAAGGAAATTATTGCATTTATTGACCATGTGATCGAGTGCTTTCGATTGATATATGACATACAAATTGGGAGCTTTCGTTGAGAAACATAGACAAACATTATTTGTACATCAATCATGAATTAATTGTCTTACACAAGTGAGCAAAGGTTAGCACAAGGTTGCAGGGTCATCTAATTTGTCAACTAGGGTATGCGATTTGTCTGGATTGTAAAGAGAGATTCTCAAGAATAGTGACATTAATACACTAAGTATACCTTGGAATGTATTGAACATGAACAATGGATAGCATTAAAGTCTACAACATGACCATGCATAGAAATTAAACTTTGTACTACTTTGTGAATTCGTAAAGGATTAGTAGTTGCTATTCTTGAATTCTAATAACTTTGATGTTCCAATGATTGAGATCTAATTAAAAGTCAAACATTTTGTTATGTTGGGAGCCGTAAGCAAACGAAGTAGTAAACACATATTCACATTGGAATTTATTGCTCATACAGATACGCTAATGAATTCACTTGAATATTTTTTTTCTTGATTATTGTAAATCTGAACTCAGTATTTCGGGATGCCAAATGTATTTTGCAATGTGTTCGTGAAGAAACTATGAAAGAAAATAATATCTTAAGTGGGATAATAATTAAAAAGGGTAAAACGGTCGTTTCGGCCCTGGTTATTCGATATCCAGTGTTGATGAGACATAAATAAAAAGTCCCGGTGATATAATTACATGATATATAATTCGAAAGCATAGTCGTGTGACTTTAATAAGAATAAGTCCAGATTGATAATTTGACTAAATAGTTTGGATAGGAGATATTGAGTCCACTTATCAGAACTTGAATTATGTAGGTTCGATTAAGTTCCTTGGCAGCTTCAAATAAAGATGGGAACTTAAATATGTAAATAATTGAGTTAACTCGTAGACCAAAAGCAAAACACTTTTTTTTTTCCAGTTATGGATTAAGTTTGAATCTCAATTCTGCTTGGACAAGGAGCAATGTTTTTTAAAACTATAAATAGATATAATGCGTTTATGAATAAAAGAAATTTCTACAACTTGAATGTTCTATATATTCACAACAACTCTTACGAGTTACGAGTTCTTGAAAATTGGATTTACGCATCAAGTGCAGCTTGGTCTTGAAGAATATCAAAGAAAATCTAAATGTTAGAAGCTTTTAGGTTAAGAAGGAAGGAACAACTGCTTGAAATGAATCTGAAGATTGAAAGCTTGCAAGTTCATTAACTTATGTAGTAATTAGTAGGAAATATAACATGTAATAATCTAGTAAAGTGTTGGGGGTTTTGATACCCAATAAATCATAGGCAATGATGTTAAACCGATTTTATTGAATTATACTTCATAGGTTTTGACCGATGAGTGAAGCGAATTATCGACACCACCATTTAGACGACCGATCCTACAATCTTTATGGGCCATTTGAAGTAGCTTAATTTAGTTAGTGTTGCTCATG
>CAIGRB010101263.1:0-15663 GCA_903798255.1 Fraxinus quadrangulata
CGAACGTGTATTTGAATCGAGAACACA
This sequence comes from Fraxinus quadrangulata, assembly GCA_903798255.1. Lineage (NCBI taxonomy): Eukaryota > Viridiplantae > Streptophyta > Magnoliopsida > Lamiales > Oleaceae > Fraxinus > Fraxinus quadrangulata. The sequence continues at coordinate 28 of CAIGRB010101263.1, forward strand.
TGGGTTCAGTTCGGTTCTCGATTCTAGACCAAGAACCGATCGAATTTAAATAATTTTAAAATTTTTATATTGAATTAATTAATTTTTTTCTAAACAAATTAACTAATTTAGTGATTAATGCTCCAACTCCCAAGCCAAGTCCATGCCTAGCTAGCCCAGCCCAGCCCAGCCCAGCCCAATTTCGAAATTCAATTTTTCGTTTTAATTTTTTGGCCCAATTAGTAATTTCATTGTTAGCCCAAGATCTATTCATTTCTAAATTCGATAAACACATGTTCACTAACCCCAAATAATTTGATAAATTAAAAAGGGGAATTTAGACCCAATACCCTAAAAAATTAACTAATTTGATAAATACCCTACTTATTCATTAAATCACTGAACAATGTAATTAATACGTTAAAACCTCCCCCAAATCTCCAAACCCTTAACGCCTTCGTGAATGAGGAGAGTAGCATCGCCACCATCATCATCACTTCAAAACGGGAATATATATGGAAATCAGGAAGATCCAGATCTCCCAGAGGCTCAAACACTAGCACTGATCGTACCGAGCACATACAACAAACGGTGGTTGAGGAAAATTGGGCAGGCAAATCAAATTTAACCATCATCTCGACGAATGTTTTTTTTAGTAAATTTACCGTTTTCTCTTTTAATTTCCTTTCATCTCGATGTCATAAGTTTTATTCTGGATCTGAAATTTCACGGCTTAATTCCATGTCTGTAATGTAAGCATCAAACCCAACAAACTTTCGACAAATATTTAGATAACCCACTTTCATTTGGTGTTTCTTGAATTGGATAATGTAATCATTCGCCACTCTTTCGTGTTGTTTTGGGTGGGTTGTGGATTATGTTTATTAGCACGGATCTGCTATTTGAGTGATAAGTTTCAATTTTTCTAGGTCCCAACATTTTATTTCTTCAATTTCTATAGATTAGCGGTTGTATAACTTGTATTACATGTCTAATCAAATAAACCTGTGATGGGAAATTATTATTAGGGGAGGAAGTAACTAGGTGGAGCATCATTATGTTTCGATCAATCTTCTCCCGTGCAATATTTTATTTTTGGAAATTTTGTTGTAATGTGTTGATAATATGGTGAAAATTTTGATATTTCTAGATAACGAATGCGAAATGGAGAAATCATGCTCTTTGCTGGTACACTTTGACAAGGGCACACCAGTACTTGCCAATGAGATCAAGAAGGCACTTGAAGGGAATGATGTTCTTGCTAAAATTGATGCCATGAAAAACGCAATTATGCTTTTGCTGAATGGTGAAACTCTACCTCAGCTCTTCATCACCAGGCTTCTGGATACTTTTTATCAGATCCGAGCAGCTAGAGTTTGTTCTTGTGCTCTTTGGATCATAGGAGAGTATTGCCTATCTCTATTAGAAGTTGAGAGTGGCATTGCATCCATAAAGCAGTGCCTTGGAGACCTATCCTTTTTTCAATTTCGGAAGAAGCGGAGGTCACTGGCTCTACAAAGAAATCCTAGCAGATAAACTCCATTACTGTTTCATCTAAAAGGCCAGCTATCCTTGCTGATGGGACGTATGCAACTCAAAATGCTGCCTCTGAAACTACTTTCTCCCCTCAAACTGTAGTTCATGGATAGTTATTGGGCTGGGGATTACCCACCCTTTATTCATATATTTCTTCAGAGTGAAGTTATTGAATTAATAAAATTACTCTACATTTCTTATTTGAATTTTGCTTCTTGTTTGAGATTACAAAAGTAATATGAAGTAATCAATGGATAAATGAAGATTTGCTCCAAAAACATCATTTCTGGTAGCTTGATTGAGTTCGTTTTGGATTTTTGTCACTTTTTTGAGTTTTTATCACTTTTTAATTTTTACCACTTTATTGAATTAATTCCAAATTTTTTATTTGTGTTTTCTCACTTTTTTTGTATTGTCATTTTTTTGAGTTTTGTCACTTTATTGAACTAATTTTAAGGTTTTGATTATTGTTTTGCCACATTTTTAAATGTGTCACTTTTTTAATTTTGTCACTTTTTTGAATATTTGTCATTTTTTTTTTAATTCTATCACTTTTTAAAGTGTTTCACTTTTTCTATCACTTTTTTGATATTTTTTGTCACTTTTTGAGTGACAAACATCATTTTAAAAAAAATAAAATTAACATTGTATCACTTTTTTAAAAGTAACATTGCTCATCAATTTTATAAAAGTGACATTGTGTCACTTTTTTTGTATTTGTCACTTTTTTTGAGTTTTTCACTTTTTTGAGTTTGTATTACTTTTTGAGTGTGTGTCATTTTTTTAAAAAAAAAGTAAAAAAGTGACAATTTTTATTTTAAAAAATGACATTGTGTCACTTTTTCATTTTACACAATATTTTTTACTTCCTAAAAAACTTTCATATGATTTTTCAAAACATCCATGAGTTTAAGGGTATTTTTGTAAGTACTCCAATTAAAAATCTATATCTACATGCCCAAATCGAAGACGCCGACTGTCGAGTCTAACTTTCCCTCTCCAACTGCCCATCGAAGATACGAATGAACATGTTATTAGTTGTATTTATGTAGTGCTGTAAATATTAAAAAAATTAATTATGGTACATGACCGAACATAACCGAAGTGATCGATAAATTACTTATGACAAATTAATTTGATAATTTATGATCGTTAAATAAGTTGTGACTTATAAAATTTGTGATTTTGTGAACAATGAATAATTTGTGAGCGAGAAATAATATGTGACCAATAAATTCGATAATTTGTGATCAAATTGTATATAATTGTGATCTTAATATATTTAATTAATAAGATATATTTTTAAGTCATTCATTCATAAATAAAATATAATTAATATTTGATACTTAAACCTCTTGAAATTTTCGGTGGAGTTTAATACCAGGCTTGAGTGTAATTTCCACATTCCCTAAAGCCCCAAGCCCAAAACATCTTCTCATGCTGTGTAGATCTGGTACCATCAATGGCTAAAATCCAATCCTTCCGTTGATTCCAAGCCCTGAATAACCATGTCAACGACTCTCTCAACTCTCCACTTCAAAAGAATCACAAAACCCTTCTCACCAAGAATTTCACTCTTCACTCGCACTTACGGTAATTATATCCCGTTAAACTCCTCTTTACCAGCAGTAAATGAAGAGTCTTTTAGGAAAATCAAAATCCAAAGCACCCACAATTTTTCTGGGCTTTTCAAGATGAATTTTGGGATCCCTTTTGATGAAAGAAACAAAAATATTAGGTTTACTATAAAAGCACAAAATGAAGATGAGATTTGTACTGATACGAGTGATAAGAAAGCAGAAGAGGCGGCTCGTGGGCAAAGCACTATGCCTGAAAGGTTCAGATATTTGACCAAAGAAGCTCCTGATAAGCCTGTTAGGTGGCCTTTGTTCATCGGTATGTAAAAAGTTTTATATAGCATACATAAAGCGTATACATAAATTGTTCGGGTGCAAATTCTTGTTGCATTATTGGGTTTTTTTCTTCCTGTGATGTGGAATTCTCTGTTGCATACGATTCCATTTATAATGTCTAGTTTCCTGTATGTGGCATGTTTATACTCGCACTATAATTTAACTGGACATGCTTAGTTGAAGAAGCTCTATTTTCTTTTTAGAGAAATAGTAGTCCTATATTGCAAGAATTAGAACCTAAAATTAAGAAAGAAAATGTGTCATTTTTGTGAGGCATAATTATTGCCTAGTTATTGTAAATCAGCTAATACGTGTTATTAGCTTAATTTCCGAAGTATGAGAGAGTAGATGAAAAATTATTTTGTAGGAAAAATAGATCTTTTTGTTTAGATTTCTTTCGAAATATTAAAACCATCCTTCTCCCTCTGACACTTTAGAATTAAGGAGGCTTCTCAAAATTCTATTTACTGCGTACATACAGGTACTGCTTTGTTAAAAAATGTATGAATTATCTTACTTACTAACCCAATGGGTTATGACAAAGAAGGTACAGGCTACCGTCAATTATTTGAATTTGGGATCAAGAATAGGTTGATATAAGATGGTGACAGTGGTTACTAAGTACCAACACCTAAAATTTTTCATCCAAAACCTCCAAACGATTTTCAATACTTAAACTATAGCTATGATTCTTGAATATTAGTATGCATTGTGTTAAAAAGCTATATGAGTGTTTACACCTTGAGGCCCCTCTTAACCTGTGGCTTTCATTAAAAGTCTTGAAGCTCAGGATAGGCTTTAAAATGTCTCAACGCTTACTCCTTACCTCTTTAGCAAATGTTTTAAGACATTGCTAGTATGTCAGTTGTTTGTCAGAGGCTGGAACTAACTGTCAAGGAGCTAAAATTAATGCTAATGTAAGATTAACACAAGGACACATGTAACATAAGATTTTCCATACAGCTGTTAAATATGAAGAGTGAAAATTTAAATTATATGAGAAGAGAAAGAAATGATGATGCTTGATTATTGTTATGAGGAAAGACGATAAACATCATTCAGATAAACATCATTCAATTTCTGTCTGGCCTCTTTATAACTGGCTGTTAGAGGACTTGTAATGAAGCATGGCCAGTGATTAGGGAGGGATTTATTTGGATATATGTACTTCCTGGAGATACAATATTTTTTGACATGTCTGTCTACAATGGTGGTGTGGGTAATAGAGTCATTTGTCTGGACTTATGAATGGGTTGCTTTAACAATGCTTTTGGAATTGACTTTGGCTAATGGGGTTTGGACTTTTATGGGTCAAATGGTTAGGGACTGGGATGGTTGCTGGTTTTGACTGAATTTTGAGTTGCGCTATGTTGACTGGTGTTTTGGCATGGACTATGAGTGAGGTCTACTTTACAATGGCCAGTTGGGATAGAAGTTGGTTGCTACACTATTGGGATGCTGCCAGAATTTTATTTCTTGGTTAGATGGACAAGAGGGATAACATAATTTTACTGAGGTACAATACTGAAAGGGATTTTTTTATTTTTTATTCCCTTGCAACAGGCAACACCATAAATTGTAGCTTTTGTGGAGTTTTCAATAAGAGTAACATCTAGGCAATGGTGCCATTTGATGCAGATCAGGAGCGACAAAGAAGAGAGAACAAAAAACAGAATGGAGTAGAATAATTTGGAATTCAGTAAAAGAACTGTAGGAGAGAATATCACTTAACATTCAAATCAACTGTTTAAATTGTTGAGACATCATAGTCCTATTAGACTTTGGTTTTTTTATATCAAAAAATGGAACAAGTACAACGAAAATTTCTTAACCTAAGACTAATTTTTCTGGAAGAAAATAAATTACCTTACAAATAAATCAATCCAAATAAGTCACAATCTGTTAGTATTAGTACCCTAGAATGAGTGTGTATGTTTAGCAGATCTTCTATCAAATTTTTGTTGCAATCTCCATCAGCATATTTTGACTTTCTTTATTACTAGCTATCATGAGACATAATTTTGCTTGGTGTTTAAAATCTGACAATCATGCTCATCGAATTTTTAGATTTCAATAAAAATAGGAGTTATTTGTGTTTTAAGTGGTTGTTTTAATAAATTTAGATTGAATGGATGACAGAAAAATATTCATACAGCGGATGAAAAGTTTATTGGAAATCAGACTTAACTTGTTATCATTGATGGTTGCTAAAAAGGTACACGTGTCAATGTCTAAAACAATGGAAAGCGAAACACTAAAGAGACGACTGTAAGGTGCTCTTCTTTGATTTAATACAATAGATGTCTTGTATTTTGTTATATATGCGTTAACAGGAAGCTAATCTGGACTTTGGTAATACTTACGGTAATTTTCTTCTAAATCATATACAGTTTACGTAGTCTTAAAGTTTCCCATCTATCAAAAGATATGAATCCCGAAAGTCTAATTATGACTTAATATGCCTGTGAAGTGAGACAACTTCACAATTATCTTGCTTGAGCGCTGGACTGCTTGATTAGTCCGTTTCACGTCGGTTTGAGGAATGGTGCTGCAAATCATTGTGAGGTGTTTTTCTTGCACTAGACTGTACATACTAAAGCTATTTGTTTTTCTTGCTGGAGTGTTGTCATTGTATTGTGAAAAACTTTAATTATAAGTGTGTGGATACTAAATCATTTGACATTTTCTGCAGTTATGGTTTTCATGCTCTATGCATGGAGAACTGTCTTATGGGAACTTTCTAACTGGAGAAAAGCTGCAGCAGCGATTTTTGGATTCTTGAGTTACATTACAAAACTTATGTTAGCTCTTATATTCCATTTTATTGGGGATCCAATCACATCCTCAATTCGAGGAATTGAAACTATGTTCTATACTGTACGAGCTTTCTATTCCGGCATAATTGCATATGCTCCCATTCAGGAGCTGACAACAATCATCATACTGACTTCTGCTGTACTTGCTATTGCCGAAGCCACCGTCCCTGACTCTGTAAATAGTCAGCCATATGTTCTCACAGTAGCTGGCTTAACCGGCTATGCTGCTGTAGTGAACTATATCTCTGAGCCATTTTTCTGGACGTTACTTCTGGGATTGTTTGGTTTTGCAAGGTTTATCAAGAAGAGAGATTACGTATCTTCTGCATTGCCAGTTGCAGCTGTTTTATCTGCTGTGGGAGAGCCTTGGGTTAGAGTATTGGTGATGGGTTCATATTTGGCATTGGCCATCTTTCACCACTCAAAGATCCCTTCGGCTCTAAAGGAAGAGGAAGACACTGGAACGGTTAATAAGGTTCCACTTCCCCTGCTATGTGCTGCATTGGCCATTGGTGTACGTCTTGCTGCTAAATGGGCTGGGTACCGACATTTGACTTGGATGATTGTTTAACTCGTCTGATCAGTTTGTCCTTTTCATTTCTGGTCTAAATGCATATGTTGTGTACACCATGAATTGTATAGTGACTGTATTTTTTGTTCATCGCATCCTTTATGAATGTTGTTGACTAGTAAAGAGCAAAAAGAAAAAAAAAATGATTTTGATGTTACCAGCAGATGGATGTATTTCTTCTTAATCCTCCTCTGGGAACTGACTATTTATCCCTGAATTTGTCTACATAGTTGTGTATATCTATGGTAGGTCCGGCCTGAAACCTGGTCAAATGCTCATTATGCCAGTTTGGACCGGATTACATATGACCAATCCGACAGTTTGGGCGGGTTTATAGAAACTCGAACAGTTTGTTGGGTCAAATGTTTTCTGAAGCATATTCTTTCTAAAATGCATGGACTGGTCTCAAACATGGGATTTGTCATTTTTGGTAGAAAATGAGAAGTCTTTATGAGTACACTTATTTCTTTGTCAAAATCCTAACTGTAGTACAAATGTCTAGATTGAACAATCAATTACTTTGTATTTATCCATTGGTATACCATTCTCTTCTAAAATTCGTTTTAAATTAACTTTTACAATTTCATTATATTTGTGTCTCATTTTTTTTTATATATTTACATACATTATACATATATTACTAATTTTACATTGATATAAGGGAAATACCAGCATGTCAATTGAGCCATTTATCTTTGAACCATCTATTTTCTCTAGTTTTGTTCCAATTAGATGATTTGGTATTGATTTGTTAGTATGGTATGATATCCCATTTTGGTGAAACTTCTCTTAGCACTTTGTTACGATTTAATTACTGGCGACTATTTACATAAACCGATTAAAATAATAGGAATTAATTAGGTCATGGACACATATTCCTCTAATTTTCAAAAGAATATGATGTAGGATGGTCGGTGATTGTTTTGATTTTGGGGAATTAGGTCACGTGGTCTTTTAACGGCTCAACTTACATAAATCGCGAAACGGGGACCAAATTTGGCTATGTCAATAAATGTTCGGGACCACTTCTTTCAGTTTTGTAGGTTGGGAATGAATCAGGAAGAGTCATCAAAGGTTGGGGGATGAAATGAGCAAATTTTACTAATTCTTGCTCCGACCTAAGTTGAGCCCATTTAAAAGAATTCGGAGTACCCGTTTTCAGTCTGGACTGGGTTAACAGGTCTGGACAATTTGACCCAAACACTAGAATATTGCAGTGCAAGTTAGGGTTATAAATCAATTCCTCTATATATAATTTAAAACCCTAAACCGCTCCCCTCTTGAAAATAATTTCTGCCCAAATTCCCGTTCTGTGAACCCACGAACACAATTCTTTATTGATTCAGCTTGAAGGAAAATCCCTACGAAAAAATTCCTGAATTTCTTCTGAATATGTGATATCATTTGTGTGTTGTCGGCAAGTAGCCTTCTGAGCTCTACAAAAAAAAAAAAAAAAAAAAAAAAAAAAAAAAAAAAAAACCAAAAAAAAAATAAAAAAAAATAAAAAANATTATGCTAATGATGTTTTTTGGATAATGATATGATCATTATTTCCATAGATCGAGCATACGTCTCCCTGAGAACTATATAAAGCTTGTTTAGCATGATTCAGCTAAGGAGTCATTGGGAATGATGGGGTCTTCGAGACATACCCCAAGGACTAATATCATACTTTCATGATATTTGGTGACGACCATCCTCGGGGGTAAGTCCTCGGGATATTTATATGGCGTCTTCGAGTACTTTCCTTTAAACTCAAAGACCTTTTTGTTTAAACACAAAAGGAACATACTCTCCAAGGATTCTAAACCTATCCAAACATCTTAATCCAAGACTCCTACGTCTAGGAGGACTCTATCTCAATAAATATTATAGTTGTATTATAATCAGACCTGCAATTATAGTGCAATCCCAACACCCATCTTAAGTAGAACTCTTAAGGACAAGGATATTCAGCTAATCTCTCTAACTTAAGAATCGGAGGGGCAACTAGAACGCACATCAATGTCTTTGTTTAGGTACCAGAAAGCTTTGTTCGTGCTCATCATCAATCATCAAGTTTAAGAATTCACAAGTGCAGATTTTTCGTAGCATCATTGGCGCCGTCTGTGAGAACCTCTACAAAAAACCATGGTTAATACACGTTCAGGTCTTCCTCCAGTATGCTCATCCAGTCCAAATCCACCACCTATTGTGGATCCCCCAATTCACCAAGAAAAATCATCAGAAATACGAGACCCCAACCAATAGTGATTACCGTCGGAGCATTCGAAAAACTCCGTCATCAAGTTGACACATTGACTCAATTGCTAAGTCAAATAAAATTTCATCTGACATCGACACCACTAGGAGGTTTCATGGCCGATGCTCGAGCTCGAGTCGCTCGAGCTCGAGTCACTCGAGACATCCATGATAATGGTGGATCGAGTGCCTCGGCGCACCTCCATTGGCCTCGACCTCGAGATTGGTTACTATACACTCAGGTGAACTCGCCCGAATCATACAGGATCGGATTATAGCAGCTCTTCTGCAGAATATCCAGGAAATAATAGGATTTACCCCTAAGACTCCATTTACGCCGGAGTTACTCTCCTATCCACTTCTTGGAAAGGTTCAAGTTCCCCTGCGTTAAAGGAGTACGATGGGACCACAGACCCCACCAATCACTTCAATGTATATATACGGATGTCATGACCTTAGCCAAACCCCGGTGATGTGTAAGGCTTTTCTTCAAACTTTGATTAATGCCGACAGGGATTGGTTCGCCACATTAGAGCCCAATTCTATAGCCTCATTCTTGAACCTAACCAATAAATTCTCTGCTTTCTTCGCAAGTAGTAAGTGCATCAGGAAGACTGTCGCCTCCCTCATGCAACATCGCCAGAGGCCGAATGAGACCCTGCGAAACTTTATGAAAAGGTTCAATAAAGAAAGACTACAGATACTCGACTTTCACATTATAACAGCCGTCTCAGCTTTAATATATGCAATAAGGTATGAAGCCTTCAAGATGTCTCTATCTAAAACCCCATCAAAATCAGTGACTGGGCTCCTTACCCAATGAGAAATATATCAACATGGAGGAAACAATAAAAATTGGGAGAAGCCCGAACATAAGAGGCCACGTGAGCCAAATTCGTGATAAGATCATGCTCGGGGTAAGCAGAGATAGAAAATACCACCTAGACCATTTGCTCATCTGAATACCTCTAGGACCAATATATTAATGAAGATCAAGGATATGAAAGAGCTTAAGTGGCCCCCAAGGTTGTGATCTTTCCCTGAGACCAGGAATAAGAGCAAGTATTATGACTACCACAGTGATCATGGGCATACCACGGAGGATTGCATTACATTACAGCGGGAGATTGAAGCATTGATTAAAAAGGGATTCGTAAAAGTGTATATTGGGCATGACGAGCGTTCCAAGAATGACCACAACAAAGGAAAGATTCCAAAATCTAGGGGAGGTAACCATCCAACGATAGGTACTATCAATATTATAATCGAGGGGAGATTCAAACAGAGGGTGTAAACAATATGCCCAACGATACAGGTCAACTCCAAAGACAGCTCTCTACAACATGGAAGACATTGCCTTTGAATCAATGGACTTGGAAAGCATATCATCTTCTCATGATGATACCTTAGTCATAGTTGCCATCATCGCCAACTTTGAAGTAAGAAAAATCTTGGTTAACAAGGGAGTGCAGCCAATATACTGTCTCATGAGGCCTTTACAAAGATGGGTATTTTTTCCAACCTGCTCAAGGCAGTCAAAACCCCACTCCAAGGATTCGGGGGTGGAATAATTATCCCAAAAGGAGTTGTCAATCTTCCCCTCACATTGGGCTCAGGTCAATGACAAGTGACAGAAATCACATCTTTTCAGGTAGTTCGTGCTTCGATGGCTTACAATGCCATCCTCAGGAGACTACTGCTCAATAAGATCAAAGCTATTGTATCCACCTTGCTATGAAGTTTCCTACAAGTAACGGCGAAGGGATTGTGTGTGGAGACTAGGCAGCGACTAAGTCAACATATGATCCTTTACATTTAAAAACAAATAACTTAATGTAACATGACTGGTTGGTTTATAAATTCATTTAAATTTATAAATTTACACTAATTTATAAACAATATATAAACAAATAGCTTAATATTATTATAATAAAAACTGTGGGATATCTTAATTATGTTTATAAGAATCTAGATTGAGATTATGAACCAAATTTAGATGTCTAATCAAGAATTAGTTCATTTTATATACATAGAGGGATTATTCTATTAAGCTAATGATATATATCTAACCCACTCATACCAGAAAGAAATAATTAAATATAGTAAAGTAACAAGTTTTGGTTTTTTAGCACTAATAAATAAATTAATAATTAAAAGAGAAAATTTCAGCAAAGACCCAAATCTTTCATTTTGATGTAGATTACAGTTTACCCTTTCATTTTTGCGATCGTAATTTCAAACTTTTATATTTAAGTGCAGTCGTGGTCCAAATCACTGATTTCATCCATAATGTCATTAGTCAACGATGAAATCACAATCTTAACTCAAATAGAGATGTTAAACGAGGGGCAAAATAATATATTTACAAATTTCATAATTAAAATAATTAAATAAAAAAAATAAAAGTACTGTTCATCTTCCCCAACCTCTCAACACCTCAACCCAAACTAAATCAAAACCCCACCCATCATCATCGTTATGGCCACCGCACTGACTGCAATACATTCAAATATTGCTTACCTGTGTGAACTTCAAAGTCGCTGGCCCTCCTCCTCCACCACCCCCACAATTATAGCCATTATGCACATTCTTACTACAAAAAACATAGTCAACATATGTTCCTTCACAGACGTTCCGTGTTTCATGCTGATTTTTTGTAAGATACGAACTGCCTTAAAACAAATAATACTTTGGTGTCGAAACATGCCCTTCAAACTTTCTAGTATGTCATAAGAGGTTACCTGACTTTCAAGCTTTTGTTGTAACACGTTTGACATTGATGTAAAAAATGTAACAACGAGTCATCTTGTCAACTGCGATCCACTTATCATACGCATCCCTCTTGGCCTTGCTTGTTGTCTCAGTAGGTTTCTTGAGACATTCCTCCTCGAGCACAAAATCAAGTTTTTCGATAATAAGCACAAACATCAAATTATGTTTCCAATGCATTGAGAGACATTTTGCTGAAAAATAACTATTTATTGCAAATTAAAATTGAGCAAAGAATAATAATTTAGCATTTGATGCATGAATGTATATGTAGATCTATCTAACTACAATGATGCAACGATAACTTGTTCCTTGTGATCCAACATGTCCCTCTATAAGAAAGGTCACTGTGTTCACTGATCAATTTAAAATTCTCTTACTAGACCAATTATATCTGATAACAAATGTCTATATTAAGCCTAACATTGTTTTATTTGGTCACCAAAATAATAAACGAGAGCCTCTATATGAGGTTTGTGGATTTCGATTTGAGTGTATAACCTTTGTCTAGATTTTTAGAAACTTGAAATTAATTCCGGACTATCTAATCAAGACTCGAACAAGGCGACCCTTTTATAGGGTCTGTTACAATACCGGTACGAGGCAAACGTGTTACTTTGCTTATGGATCGACTAAAGGAGACCACATGTTTTTATTTAAATAAACATCTACTCCCACTCAATATTTTTAAAGTAATGAATTTTAATTTTAAATAATTACCAACTATTCACATTAATCAAATTAACATGCAGTTCAATTATTACGATTTTTCCATCCAGAAAAAATTAATCCAAATTAAATTAATCAAGGAAAAATCAGTGTTCAATGATATACATTATATTCATAGTTTTACGAGTGATGTCATAAATAAATCAATATGTCACGATATCAAAAAGCTTTAATATTTCAAACAATAATTTAAAGTATTTATAAAATGATAAATTAATAATTATTTGTGGCCCAAAAAAGACTCAAGAATTAAATTAAAAACTAATTGGACTCAAGCCCAATATTTAATCTAAATTTTCAGTCCCAAAAACTCTAAGAATTCAATAGTAGCAATCCAAGCAGCAATAAGATTCCTCTATCGTACCTGTAAAAAATAATTTCGAATTCGACTTATCCAAATTAGATTTGATTCATAAAAACAAACCCAAACCAAAAGTCAACTTGAATCCACGCAACACACACACACACACATTCAGGTCCACACGCATACCAAAATTTGTCTACACGACAGACATTTTTTTGTTAAAAACCGTTTGCAATTTCTTAATATCCTCCGTCATGTCTTCTAGGTTTTCAATGTTCAATCAATTGACAAGATTTAACACTTACAAAAATTTAAAATTACATAAATTCTATGTCAAGAAAGCTCACAATTTTGAATCTAATTGAAAAGAAAACTAAATCAAGATGATGGAGTCGTAATCCACATGTCTTGTTACAACCTCGATCTAACAAATTACAACTTGAATTACCCGAAAATTAAAAAAATTCTTTAATTCAAGAAATAAGACCGTTAAGATGTTCACGTGTATATTATATCAAGAATAAAGAATTTGAATCTTTACCTAAATTCGATTGTCATTCTTGAATTAATTCTGAATCACGAGCTTTCAACTTTTTAGATCACGAGATTCCAACTTTTAATTACAAAAACTTGATACTTCAAACCTTCAAGTCTTCTATGATATTTTTCAAAGTTAAGATTATACCAAAGGGTGGACACCTTTTTTAATTAAATCAAGAGACTAATTCTTGGATTGGACAATTGAATGAAGTAAGAAAATAATTATTTTCTTTCTTCAAATTTGAACACTATGTAATTATGTATTATGATTATTGTAGGATTTCTATATATATCTAGTCTCTATTTATAAATATGTTCAAATCCACGCACAATAATAATTCCAATTTCAAATAGAAATCTTAATTAAAATCCAAGTAGGAGTTTTAATTAAAGTCGACATCCAATTAGTTTACATTTATTTATATGTGTAGTCATATAATTTTAATTACAATTATAATTAAGTTTACAACTTTCATAATAATTATAACTAAGTATAAAACTTTATTATAATTACAATTATGTCCAAAACTATTATAACTACCATAATTAAATCCCAATATTTTATAGAACTACAACAGGGATATGATCGACATATATTATCCAAGTTCCAATAATTAGATCATCTCTAGTCAACCATAAACCACCCAATCTAATTATTAGTATTTGTTTTTCCCACTAAATGCTAAAGACTGCATTCTTGAAATATATAAAATCACATAAGCCAATAAATTTTTAATACTTTTCTTTGACTTGCTATTTATGTATTTTATCTCTGTTCGAGATTCGATAATTAGGTATGAGTATAAATGATCGTTTCACCATTCTAATTATTCTCACTAACTTAAGTATCATTTTCTTTAACAATCCCGTGCAAATTACAGCAGTTGAACTATAGTCTCTCTAAACAATAAGCTTAGATTTTAACCATTCCATAGAAAATATTTAGGTAGTTACTCTAACCATTTTTAAGGGCAACGGTTCCCGGAAAAAAATTATATTATCTACTTCCCTCATTCTCAGTTTCCCAACTCACCGAAATATTTGACCAATCAATTTAATCTCATCCATTGGTGAATCAAAGACCTATTAAAATTACGAAAAGATATACATAATTTTGACAAGGGATTTAGATGAAAAACACGGCGAACAAGTGAAATATAATTATTTGCACGATGATGCTATAGAATTAAATATGACACGGGTTTGTTTAATACACTCCAAGTGTACTAGTGTTACCTTTAACTATTTGTGTTAAAAGGATAAATCACAAACTTGAATAGTGTTGGTCAACACTACAGCCTTCTAGTACAAAGTGTCAATCTTTATACATTGGTTGAAAACAAATTATTTATGATCAAAATATAAATTGTATCACACTGTACTTCTCAACGTAAGTACCCAACTTATATTATTACAAGTGATCATATGCATTTTAATTCACATGCTCAATAATAAATAAATACAATAAATGAAATAAAATAATTTTATTTAATATAAGAATATTGTTATTTTTACATCAGCAAAACTATACTATATGGGTACATAACCTAACAAATGAATACGATTACCACAAAACTAAAACGTTTCATAAATGAAAAGTTTTATTTTTCAAAAAATAAAGAATTTAGAGATTGTTTTTCTCTAATTTTGATGTAGAAACTCAAAAGAATTTTAAAGAGAAGTTTTATAAAAAATTTCAATTATGCAGTACAATATACTTCAAAGAGTGGTTTGAGTTGATAAAACCACATTGATAAAGAAACACAAACTTGGAAAGCCATGGATGGCCAAAGTCATGGAACTTTTCATTCACATGTAAATCCCGTTTTTGTTGAAAGCAAAAATGATGTTATGGAAGCACAACCCTTTTCAAAGAGGGAAGAATCAAGTATTGATATAATTACTCTACAAACCAATTTTACAAAAATCAGTATACATCAAATTGGCAAACAACTAAATAGAATTCTATTTGTAAACAAGAATTGAAAAATTCTTTAAATCTTTCAAATCCTTCACCATCTAGGGAAGTTCTCCATCCAGCTACTGAACATTAGAGATTAACCACTAACACTCAGATAGTTATCCATGTGAAATCTCCCAGTGGGTCTCCAATATTTTGTTCTATAACAAAACATCCACGTGTTCATTCAAGTATCACCACACTTTACCTTGTAAGATCAGCTACTTACTTCACAAGTAAAAATGACACACGTAATGGTCTATCTGTAATAACGATAT
>CAIGRB010101273.1:1898-51720 GCA_903798255.1 Fraxinus quadrangulata
TTTTTGTCATTTCAAAAAAATATTTTTTTTTTAAAAAAAATGAAGTTTTGGCTTGATTTTAACTGAAAATAGTCGAACGACTTTTTTAGTGTTTTTCGTTTTCTTTGTAAATTTTAAACTCGTTTTTGGAAATTTGTTTTTTAAAAATAAGTAAGTAAACGTGTTTTCAATATTTTCGAAAACTGAAAATGGCTTGAAAACAGTAAAGAGAACATGCCATAAACAATTGAAAATTGAAAGCACAAAAAGCCTTTTTAAGATACATGAGTCCAAGAAATCGTCGACTCTAATTTCGTGACTAGCCTACATAATTCATTTAGGTTCAAGATATGGCTCTAAAATATCAGGAAAAAAAAGTAGGTCGTCTTTTGCCGCCTAGCCCACATAATTCAATCAAAAGAGATGTTGGCCGCTTTTTTTCCATTCCTTGTCTCACGCCTAGGTCCTCCAGGCAGCTCGCCTTTTCAAGTCTCCTAAAATAATTATTGTTATAAAATGTATGATTAAAATCTCCACCGTCTAAGATTTTGATGACACCATCGAACAATTATAATTGTCTAACATATAAATAAGCCAACAATAATCTTGAAAATTAAATAGTCAAATCATAACACTACACAAGTCAATTACACTAAAAATATGGGACCCTATGATTTTTTATTTTTCTTATAATATAATTAAGAGTAAATTATTTCCTTTTAACATTTCTTTTCCTCTCCATCATAGTTTACAATCTCTAAATGGATTAAAAATACGCTTAGTCACCAAACATATTTCATTTTGGTCATAGACTTTTCTTTTGTTCAAGATAGTCACTAAAATTTCATTTTCATTTCATTTTAGACACTATACCTTTTGAAATTAATAGAATTGCTTACTTATATGATAGAAATGAGGTTGACACTACAATTTGTAAGTGTGTAAAATAAATTAGGTAGGGAATGAGAGTTGTTGCTTGTTTAATAAGGCAATATATTTTCTTATAAGGGTAAGTGGGTAAATGGTGAGATGTCGTCGTGTATCCACTACTCCCACTTTGTACAAGTTGTATTGATATTTATTCATTTCCTAGTAAATGTATCTATAAGGTTTTTGTGTTGATTATCTAGTATTATTTAAAGGGCGTTGCGGATTAGATGTTTTTGAAGTGTATAATATGCCCTATAAATACAGAGGTCGAATCATAATAGATGCAGAGATAACTCGAAATCACAACACAAGATTTTTTAAAAAAAATCAAGGCTCACCATTAAGAAATTACATATGTTGAGAAAGTAGTTGTGAGGATGACCTAACAAACTTGCATGAAATTCAAGATAAGAACCTTGTTGTTCATTAAAATCGCTAGTAATTTATTAATGAGTTGATATACACAGATTGTGTGAATTATTTTTTATTATTAACTTTAACGGAAGCCATTTGTGATGTCGAATTTGTTTTAACTAAAAACAACTAAAATTACTGAGTTAATGATTTTTGACAATTTTGAAGAAAAATCGATTTTGCAATGGTACTACACTTATATTTTTCCACTTTAATTCTCAATTTTCCGTAATTGACCAACACAATATAATTGGTTATTAGCAATTTATTTTGTCTAGCGATCTCTATCAAGTGGGTTAAAACACATTTTTGCGGATGATCTTCATATATCTTTATGAAATATGCGAATAAGTAAGATTGTATTAAAAATTGATGATCATTAATTGAATGATCATGTAAAGCATAGGGATAAATCACCATTTCCCTTTCGGACTTTATCTCACTTGATAAAGTATTAACCAATATTTTTAAACATTTCGAAAATAAAATAAACCACAATTCATTCAGCTATTGTTCAAGAAAATGACTATAGAATCAGTCAGTAAAATTTCATCTCATCAAATCCAATTAAGATAGTGCAGCTATGAAACATGTACATGTCATGCTTCAAGCAGTTTTATATCTTCTTGTACCGCAAAATCAAACAGGAATTAAACAAGTATGCTGTAAACTGTAAACTACTGATTTCTCAAGTGCCTGATGTTTGAAATACTAATCGATTACAATGAACTGGATCAAATTTTGCTGTTCCTTTTTTTTTTTTTTTTCCGGCAGTACTTCAATAACACGAAGGGATTCAAGAATTGGTTTTCTTTTTATAATAAGGCGAGTGATATCAGTGAATAGCTTACCTAGACAACCTTAAACTTGACACTCGCATTACCTTATAATCAA
This sequence comes from Fraxinus quadrangulata, assembly GCA_903798255.1. Taxonomy (NCBI): domain Eukaryota; kingdom Viridiplantae; phylum Streptophyta; class Magnoliopsida; order Lamiales; family Oleaceae; genus Fraxinus; species Fraxinus quadrangulata. Next base: position 4,116 of record CAIGRB010101273.1, read on the forward strand.
CAAGAGTAGGACATAATTACGACACATCATGTGCAAGGTATGAACGATCCTTATGTTGATTGCTTTTTCTTCTTCACCAGCTGCTCAATGTCTTGAATCAGCAGCGTCGTGTGGAGATAGGACGATCCATCTTCTTCAACTGATTTCTTTGCCATTTCTTTTAACTCTTTTGCCTTTTCCCTTCTCTCATATCCTTTTATTCCCTTATCCATTACAATGTCAATGGCAGCCTTAACCTCGTCCTTCATCACCTTCGCCCCGGACGTTTCTTGGGCGATCAAGTCTACAACAGCTTCAGCTCCAACTCTTACACTTGTGCCCAAAATCTGTACTACTAATTTTTCATTAAGAAATTGCTCGGCAAACAAAGGCCATGTGATCATTGGCACGCCAGCACATATACCTTCTAGAGTTGAATTCCAACCGCAGTGTGTTAAGAATGCTCCTATTGAAGAGTGGGATAAAATCAGTACTTGTGGCGCCCAACCTCGGATCAAAAGGCCTCTTTCCTTTATTCTTTCCTCAAATCCATCTTCCAATACCCACTTCTCTATTTCTTCTCCTCCTCTTATCACTAGAATAAATGGATAATTTGACGCTTCTAGGCCTAAAGCCAGCTCTATGAATTGTGAAGGTGTTAGACGACTGAGGCTTCCAAGACACACATAGATTACAGAATTAGGTTCGTGTGAATCCAGCCACTTCAAGCATTGATTCGTATCAATGGAGGCCTCGTTCCCTCTTTGAGCTTTGTCCAAATTCTCCCTGTTGAAAAGTGATAGTGGACCAATGCACCAAACCTTTTCCCCTCTGATCTTCCGAAATTCATCAACATACCTTTGTTCCAAATGTTCGAAACTATTGACCACCGCCCCATAAGATTGTGTTTCAGTTGCTTGTGCCTCTTCAAGAATATCGTGGATTCCATTTGCCGAGCCTGGATTGAACAATCCAGGCAGCTGGAGCTTAGTAAACTCAACTTTATCTGGTAAATTAGGCACGACGAAAGGCTCCATCTCAGGCACACTTTCATGAACCTTGGAAATGTGCAAATTATGCACAATTAGTTGTGCGAAGCAACTCGTTCCATCAAAAATAATCCTCGGAACCTGAAGATTATTTGATAAATCAACTGTCCATGTCAGATGCTTATCGCATATAATGCAACTTGGAGCTGGCTTAAGTCCTTGCAGCTTTTGTTCCAGTGGCTTTTGTAGCATTCTGTTTGCATTAAAGAAGTTCCTCGTGAACTCATAGGACGGTAAAGCGTCTCCATTTTCACATCCAATGGGCAAACCAGCTTCCTCACATGGAAACCGGAGCTGAAGAAGCTGAATGGGGAGTCCAGCACGATCAATCACTGAATTGAACCGGATGGCATTGAGGGGCGTCGTGACTACTGTTACACGAATACCGCGTTCTGCGAAAAGTTTTGCCATGTCTATCATTGGAATCATGTGGCCAGGGGCAAATAGAGGTATCAAAACAAAGTTTAGCATCTCTTGTTGCGAAGTCATTGAATTGAATTCTCAGAGCCTAGATTGATTATAGATACTAAATACGCAAGGTATACAAACTTGTTATTGGGATACTCGATTGCTCAATTCTCGTGGATATCTTTTTCGGTTGTGCTCGATAGATATCACAATTTATAGATTTGTTTACCAATATATGATGGAGTGAGATTTGATTGGCTCAAAACTCATCAACAAAATTTTAAAAAAAAAAAAAAAAAAAAAAAACCTACTTTCTTTTGATACCTCGTCGATCTGTTATGTAAATTGTGCTGTAAAACAAATATTTTCCTTTCTTTTTTATCTTATCCTAATCCTAGTGATGTTAGAGCTTATAGAAGCATGGATAGTGTTCTTGGTATAAATGTACACTGAGACGACTATAATGGCATATTTGACACGTAGTATTAAACACGAGTAGACGGCAAAAAATTAAAATAGAATAAAAAGCTGAAAATATTAACCCATTATTTTTTAATAATGAAATATAATGCTACCGAATTGTACCATCCAATGATATTTAGGACATGTTTGTAGACTTTTTGAGAATGTGGGGTTAAAATGTAGAAAAAAAAGTTATTTGTTCACGTGTAAAATTATTTATGGAGAGATGGTATGATTGAAAATGAGCTTGAGAGCTCAAACTGTGAATACTAAAAAGGGACCAAACTTGGTATACACTCAACTTAGTGCACAAGAGGCTTTACTCTACAAAATAAGGATCAAACTTGGTTTACACTCAAAAGTGTACAATGTACACCAAATTTGACAGTATCCTCACAATAATGTTCTCCAGAATAATGTTCTCCAGAATAATTGTGTGGTCTTTCATCTTACAAGGTCTTACACGCTGCTTCTGGCAGGTGAAGAAGACGAATCAACAACTATATGACAAATCATTTCAAAAGATGATGGAAATGCATGCCGTATTGACTAGGTCACGAGTCAAATCGTTTAATACCTGCCAATAAACTCGCATGGAGAAACTAGGGCATCCAAATATTAATATTATTCCTACCATTCAGTGGTTGGAATTTATTAGGAGGTCTATTGTGGACTATGATTTGTGTCGGATCTTCTTGTTGGATACTGGAGAGTAGTTATCAGGGTGAGCTGCATATTGTCTTTTTTCTTTTTTTTTTAAACAGTTCAAATTGACTATTCTTATCCATTTAAAAGCGGTATATTCCATGAAGAAAGCAAAATAGGAGATTCTTTTGTCATGTTGATCTCTATCTCGATCAATGTCATTTTAATAGACATTTTTTTGAAACAGTCAACAACTTCGTGCTTCTATCATACAACGATCATTCCTCACTTCTTTCTGTCATCCGAAATCATGTGCAAGAGCTAGAGTCAGAAATTTGATTCCCTCAATTTGTTCCAAAGAAAGAATCGAGCTCCTAAATTATGGAAAAAAAAGAAAACAAAATTTTCTCAAGATTCTGTTTAAGATAGTAAAGTAATATAACTGATCTCCTGTCCATAATAAGTAGGAGATATGTATGTGGCTCACCGAAGATATGGCAACATGTGGTGTCACCACGTCACCAACATTTTAGACTCCACCAATGATGTGGCAACCAATGGGCAACACATCTCCTGCCCTCTATGAGCAAGAGACCAGTTATGAGTAAACAGATGGGCAAAGTATTAGGAACCAAAAAGAATATACCAAAACTGTGCAGTAATACATCAATATGGATTTGCATCCAAAATTGGTGCCCTCGCTCATAAGTGATGGACCATCCATCTCAAGGCTACAAATACACGACACTCCCGTATAATTGCTTGACCTCTAACGTCTATTTACAACATCTAAGCAAAACTTGGCCGCTTTCACCACTGAATTCCTTTATCAAGAGTAATGAAATTTGACAAATATGGAAGTGACAAAAAAAAAAAAAAAAGGCATCAGTTTCCACCCTACGCAGCTGAACGAGTTTATGGACGTATAAAATACATATCAGACCAATGTCTGTAAGTCAAGACCAAACATGTCCATTATCTATCTTCTTCTGTTTCTTCTTTTTTCTCCTTTCTTCTTTTGGTTCCATCCTTGCTTCAGCGCGTTTTGAATACATTGAGCGTATCTCTAACACTTTAGTTTTTGCATCTCGAAATAGTGCATCTGACTTTGCCGCCATCAATTGCTGGTTCAATATGCAAATGAGTTTTAGTTATTTCGAAATGCAGAGAAATCAATATTATGTTACAGATTCATAAATGAACTACCTACCTTAAGATGATCCATTGCCGCCAAGTTGAAACCGAGAGTATCTTTGCATTCCTGTGACAATGCAAACATTAATTTACAAGGCAAAGCAGTAGCATACTCAAATTCAAATTGCTGAAATACAGAATTGGGATGCTAAGACGTGTGCAAGTAAAGCAGGTACAAATCATTACCCAGATTCAGGATAATAAATATTATGTAATAGTAAACATAAAATTCAGATATTAGGAGCCACTTGTAACATCAGAAGACAAATATGAAAATGTCCTTATTAAACTCAAATTTTATCTTACAATTTCTCTAGCTTTTAATCTTTGCTTCAGAATACAGAAGCTGTTAAATTTGCTTTTAGTTACTAAATTGACTTCATCGAGTGAGCCTTTTCCAAACAGAACACAAAAATCTTTCAGAATTAGTAATAAATTATAGAACATTCTTTGAATGACCAAAAAATAATCTATCTTAGAACTTACTTATTTACTTATAAGAAAATTCTTTAAGCTTAATCGAATATGAACATAATCCTAAAATTACCTTAACTCTTGCATGAAGAACGTCTTTGAGTAAAGTTAAGACAGGTCTGGCAGCCACGGTAGAAACAAGCTGGTTGTGATGGATCTGCAATAGCACTGTGGCAACTCGGCAGACAAGCTCAACCTGCCACAACAGCAAAAAACAGTTGTAAATAATAACAAGATTACGAGTGAAACGTCAGCCTTACCATTTTGATAGAGAACTCCATCTTTATGATCAGATAATACACAAGCATAATCATATCGTAATTTCCAACTTTCAGGGGAAACCAGTGACATAATGAGAACATCAATAACTTCAAAATGGTCAAGCAGTTGAGGACCTACCAGCTAAACCTAAAATCACAAGGATCAAAATCAATGCAGTCGCCATATATTTAAGAAAATGTATGTAATGAACAATGTGTTACTGTGGATCATATTGTTGGAAGTTTTCAACATTTTCCCAATTTCGGCATGATCAATATATCCGTACTTGTGTCTCGCGTGTTTTGTTTCAATATCAATGCTTCCTAGAAGTTAGAATTTGACCATTAGGTAATGTTCTAGGGATCATACCTTTCCGAGTGATTTAATCATTTTTCCTTGGATTCTCTGCATGTGAAGGTGTATATATACCTACAACATTTTCTCTTTCTTACCACCCTTTTATTATTCTGAAGGTCAGAACCATAAACCCCATTCCGAAGTACTTTTGCTATTTTACAAACAAGCAGGACTCCGCCAAATGCCCCTGCCCCTCTAAAAATAAAAATCTCAGGTCATCCCCCGCCCAAAAAAAAAAAAAAAAAAATTTGAAATGGATTACATAACCAACTGGATGAAGGAAAGCTACAGCTAAAAATTAAATGGGCCAACAGAAGTACAACAAAATCAAAGGCTTGCCAATTGCCATTGTGAAGAGAATGTATATTGCACGAAACATTTGAACTGGTCAAAACCATGGTGTCATAAACATTAACCACTTGGACTGAAAAATTAAAATATATGCAGATAGATCTTCATTCAGTTTGCGCAATGCAATTCAAGCAGTGCTGCATGTCCACATGATACAATATGATTCTACTCCATGTCATTAAAGAAGCACCGACCTTATCGGGTAAAGAAGCCCAATCTTTCAAATAAGACAAGATCTTTAAAGCATCTGAGAATGGTAGAGCCTGCAAGAAAGTCAAATAGAAATTATTTATCCTTTTTCCAAAAGTGAAAACAGATTAGTTAACCATGAAAATAGTTGACAAGGTCAACATAAAAACAGAAACCGGATCATATTCTTGTAGCTACAACAAGTGCATTTTATTTTTAACTGTAGTTCATTAGATTGAGACTTAATATCTAAACTATTAGTTCTACTGATGAAAACAGAAAAGGAACAAAGAAGCAAACAGCAAGCAATAAGGAATATTATGAGAATGAAAATCTAAAGCCATATCTCTGCATTACCATGCCACTTTAAATCTATAAAACCAGGGGCCACAGCGTGGAAAGCTGGGGCAAGTTATTATTGTGTATGTAATTGTGTTTCCAGAGTATGAAATGGATTAATAATTCAACAGTTGTATTTTCAACCCAAAAATAAATGCAACAATGTTGCTTAAGGTTATCCCAATCAATCAACGTAACTGCTTTTCACTTTGTCAGAATTCACCAAAATATTTATGGAGCTGAAGCAAATTCGCAATCATGTGTGTCAATCCTAACCGACTGCAGCAGCACATAATCGATCGTTATAACAATGATAAAAAAAATCCATAATGCAAGAGAAAACCATGATCAAATTGACAGATGTTAAAATCTCATGGTGCAAGGGATATATGGGTGCTTCATGGTAGTTCAGTGTTTTCAAACTAATAGAAGCAGTGGTACAATTGATGGATAGAAATTTCAGGTACAAACATATCCAATGTAAAATAGATATAGCCCCTGTTTTGTGGCCTTTAAATTAATTTACTTTACTTTAATTTATTTCTCATACTCCTTTTCAACCACACATTCACACAATAAAATATTCTACACAAACCCAAAACTTTTCCCAACTTTTTAACCACATATTCTCCAAAAAAATACTATGCCACCAAACAGGGTATTAATTCAATCCACCACAATAAGAAATTATCCATAAACCCAACACACAGGATGGATGGCTTCAATGCATGACTATGTCACCACACTTACTAGCAAGGTATGCTCCAAATCATTAGTGTGAATGTTAGAAACTGCACGCAGAACATAATCAGAAGGAGAAAGTCCAAGCATAAGAATATTTGGCCTGAAATCAGCAACTTTTCCTTTTGATTTTTCCTCCTGAAAAATCACAAAATTTGTTGAAGCTAAACTTGATGTATCGTATTGGATTTGTAATCAAAGTCACTAGACTCACTACACAAGTTAGATTCCCCTTCCCCTTGGCAAGGGGGCTCAAGAATGAAGAGGAAACAGAAGTGTGAGACTTTGATACTAATCTTCTATGTCAGTATACAAAATGTGGCACATAGTGAATAAAATGGCAAGACTCTGCATACCTCATATTCAGCAATACGCTTCAGTTCTTCTTCTGCCATGTCTAATGCTTCAACGATTGAGTCTGTTGCATCAACAGTTTCTCGAGTTTTCTTCCCAGCTAATGCCACAGCTCCTTCTTCTGGAATTTCTTCCTTTGGCACATACCTATTCTCAAATGCATTGCCAATGTCAGCTTCAAACATCTCTTCCAACCTTTTCTCTTTCTCTTCCTGCAAATAAAATCGTAATTATGGTTTTATGGTACAATTAGGCCCTGTTTGAGCCCCATTTATTGGGGAAAATAGGTTTTATAATAGTGATTTTTTTGGAAAATGTGCAGTTAAAAAGTAGGGAAATGTTTTGGGTTTACGTGTAAACTTATTTTATGGGAGAATATATGGTTGAAAATGAGTTTTAGAAAAAATGGGGCTCAAACATAGACTTAATGACAAGCCCCAACTGAAGTGAGGAACAATAAGGTGAAATATGTAAAGCATTTGCTTAGCACTGCAGCTTTAGCACAATGGAGAACTTAAAAAGCAGTACCTCAATAAAGAAAGGCTCTTCTGTACGATCCCAACGGCGAATGGATCTATCATGAGATCCTGTTACAAGAAAATCCCCACGGTTGCTAACTGCAAGACACCAGACCTCGGAGTGATGACCTTCAAGAGTTAAAAGCAATTCAAACTTGTCGGCATCCCAGTATTTCACAAGGCGGTCTTTCCCCACACTAAACATGTAATGGGTATTGCGTACAAACTTAACTGCCATGACACTGTAATTAAAACATGTCAGAGCTGCTTAATATAAAAATTGAAACTTGTGTTGAGGCGGGGAGGAGGGAGGTGCAAAGACAAAGTATAATTATTGGTAAGGTGTTGAAGCACCTATCGGCATGAGCAAAAAGGGACTTGTGGCAATCACCAAAATCTAGACCCCAAATCTTTAAATTTTTGTCTGCGGACCCAGTAACAATTAAATCCCCATCAGATGATATGTCCATACATAACACGGGCAGCTTGTGGCCATACAAGGAGAGGAAAAATTTGAGTGAATCCATGAAGAACACCTGTTAGTGACAATATGCAGGATAGTAAATGACAAAATTACAAAAAGTTTCATCATCAAATACATTTCAGACTTCAGAAGTAAACTTGCGAGCAAGCAAGGTTTCAAAACCCAATTTATGGCTCACCAGATGCCACAAACATGAGGCAGAGGCTTACGAGTGCAGAAATAAAAAAGAAAAAGAAAAGTACCAATTAATGCTTCAAGCCAACAAACTTATCCATTCAAATGAAAATGACTTGAATAATTATTAACCAAAAGTAAACATAACATTTAAAGAGGCCCAAGTTAATCAACCAATGAGAAGATTTCTGCTAGTTAGCTTCACCATTCAAATACAAATGACTCTATTAACCCATAGTACAAATAATCTATTATGTTCGGACTCGGGTACGGGTATGTATCTAAGTGTCGGATCTTTTATTTTCTAAAAAATATAAAATACAAGGACATGACTAAAAAGTCCAAATTTTGGAGATGGGTACGGGAGTACGTCTTTCAAACTTCATTTTTTTACTAACCCAAAATGTCATTGAATATATTCAATTGTTTACAAGAAAAAAAAAAGAGTATTGAATAAGGGATTAAGACGAATAAAATAGAATTTTGAGGTTTAGTTTTCAATTATGGGAAGTTAATTACTAAATATTATAAAAAAAAAAAATGAGGAACTTGATTATAATTTAGACTTAGTGGAACACTACCCATTTTTATTTTATACAAACAAAACCCAAGGTTTACAAAGAGTAGAAATGGGAAAGAAAAAAAAGAAAGAAGCATAAACAACATTGTGTGCAGTTGAAACTTGAAGGATCTGACGCATATCCCATACCCATATTCGTGTCGACGTGGGTACTTCAACCATTTCAAAGAGTCCGAGCATCAGAGCAAATAATAACTGAAGGAGGCCCAGGTCAATCAGCTAATTTCCATGCCTCAAGTCAACAAATAGATTAAGAACTATTGTGCCATATAGATTTTCAAAGTTGTGCTGGACTGCCCAGGCATTGCTTACATTCCTCTAGACATTGACTTTCATTTTGTATATCTCACTGACATGAAAATTTTTATCACTCCGCTATACATTGAAATGTCAATGAGAATATTTATCACTCTGCTATACATTGAGAATATTTATATCATTTCCTAATATTATTTCAACTGCAAAGCAGAAGAAACTTGAATTGAATATGATATTGATATTCAATAATTAAAGCAACATACAGAACATGCGAAAATAACAAGAATAAAAGTGTCCACCCGACCTTCACTGTCTGGTCTAAAAGAGCAACAGCAATATATTTACCCTCTGGGCTGACTGCTACCACCAAAACATCATCATTCATTCTCAAATTCCTCACTGGAGACACCGCTAAACTCTTAGAATCCTGTCAACCACACAAATTTAATACATCAATAGTGGTATACCATTTAGCAATAGCAACAGTATAACAATGTATTAGAATGGAAACCAAGTGATAGGTCCAGCAGTATGGTACAATAAACAATCAGAAGTTATTCAATCAAACAGAAAAGCATCAACCCAACAAAACTGAAGGAAAAAGCAGAAGGGTCTAAAGAACGCACTTGACCAGGCTTTTGCGTGGTTTGATACTCCCAAAACTTGATATCACGATCTGTACTCCCAGTGACAAATCCATCAGCAGTTGCAGCAATAGACTGAACAGAGCCACCATGAGCTTCAACTACTTCCATACAAGTACCATTTCGAACGTCAATAATTTCTAGTGTACCACCTTTTGTACCAACAACCGCATACTTGTTACCCGGTACAAATAGACCACATAGTCCATATCCTGAATCAATAGTTCTGAGGCAAGAACCGGTACTGGGATTCCATATTTTAACTGTACTGTGACTTGTTGACATCAAAAGAGTATTATCTGAGCTAAGTGTGACACTTCTCACATCAGAACGATGTCCCTGGAGCTCAACGGCACTTATTTTTGTGGTTGAAGTACTATCAATTGAATAAACTTCCAATAAATTATTGTTCAGAGACAATGCTAAGGTAGCCAAAGAGGTTCTCGAAGTGATTGGAGAAAAAGAAATGGAGTATATCTTCTTGCTGGCTCGAAGAGTCTGCAGGAGCTTAAAGATATCAGGGACAGTAACAGTGATATCATTACCAACTTCATCTTCAATAGTTCCATTTTCAGCAGTCTCACCTGCCCCTTTAGAAGCTTTCTTCTCCTTCTTTCTATTAACTCTTCTTTTTGCTTTACGTCTAGATTCAGACTCGTCTAATACACGAAATATCTCCACTATTTTCCCTGCAACTTGACAGGCCAGCAGATTTCCAGACTTATTGAACCTAACTGTAGCAACTCTATCCTTGATCTGCCGTGGAATTTCACCATAATGCTTCAAAACTTCCCATTTGTTCTGAGCAGATGGTTTTCTGTTATCCGCATCAGATTCAGTTTTATCCAGTAGAGTTTTTCCATCGGCCAAATCATGCTTTATCATGTAAAATCGGAGTTCAGGGTCCGCCGACCCAGAGACCAGATATTTTTCATCTGGGTCAACATCAATGGACCAAATTTCACTGTGATGGCCACTTACAATTTGCATGCAATGCTGTGTTTCCAGGTCCCAGACCCTTAAAAATTTGTCTTTGGATGAACTAACCAGTTTTTTACCAAAATCCAAGAAAACAAGGTCAGTAACCTGCAATATGCAAGTAAAAAGACGGAACAACATAATTCAGCTCCCAAATAATGGTAAAAGAAACACAATACTACAGCTTTCAAATCACAAAGAGAAAATATAAAATGAGTAAAAGCTCATAAGATAACCTGGTCACGGTGCCCACGAAGGCGGAAGAGTCCAGCCTCACCAACTACATCCCATAAAATAATGTCATTGTCTTTGCTACCAGAAGCAAGCAAAGATCCAAGCTTGTTGTACCGGATGATTGTTACAGCACCTTTATGTCCATTCAAAGTGGTTTCACATGTTCCTTTCTCACTATCCCATATTCTTACACTACCATCAGCATAGCCACAAGCTATCTGCAAAACCAATTCGCATGTATTACTTCATTATACTCCAACATATAAATTTAAATCGAACTTTTACCTCAACTGTCATTTTTGGGTTAAATCAATTTTTTTCTGAACTATAGTCTACAGTGAACCCAACAATATGATATCAAATAATTGTTCAGCCAACAAACTGGGATATACACCCCCTTCACGTTCTAACCTGACATATGACATCTATGATCTATCTAAAATTTCCTCTATAATTAAAGCAGGGAATGAAAGAGAGTAAAATGAAACTATTGAGCAAAAAACTGCATCACACCTAGACATCTTCTAGAATAAAAAACCATGAGAAGCCAAACAAAATAATACTTGGAGAAATTTAATATCATTAAGAGAGGACAAAAAGTAAAAGGTTATTTTAAAGTACATAATTTTGGGCGAAAAATCAATTAATGATTCGATGAAAAATCTATCTCAGTCCAAAAGCAATTTTTCATCAAAACCCCATTTGACATTGTAACTATGAATTAAAGTGCTTTGTTTTCCCGTGGCGCTTCATAGCTATAAATAAATACCATGCACAGGTTCGTATTTTTCCAATTTTAAGTATGTATGAACCCATAATACTCATATCTATGTATTGTGCGAACTTAAATTGGAGAGTTCTTCTGAATTTGAGAAATTACAAACATATACATGCTATTTACAGCTGTGAAGAAGGTGCCGACAGTATGCTCTTACATAATTAAAAATCAAAATTTATTTTTACTCATTAAAGCATGAAAAATACGGAGCTGTAGTTATAAGCCTCCCATACAGAAGAAAGAAAAGAGGCGAAAGAGAGTATACGAGAGACGAGGGAGACGAGGCAATAGAAGTGACGGCGAGGGAGGGGCCATGCGAGGAGGAAGGTGATGGAACTAGAGTTTTTGTACAAATGCCCTGGCGAACGTGCCACACGCCTAGCTTCTCAAGCGCCGCCGCCAACAGGAGTTTTCCGGAGCTGTCGTAGGTTATGTTGGAGTCCCCCGACGCTATAACTCCGAACGAGACCGCCGACTCGTATCGAAGATATGACTTCACCATTCTTAAATCCTTTCAGTCTCGCTTTCGTGCATATAGAAGAGGGGTGGCGGAGGAGGAGGTGGTCGTGGTGGAGAATTTGACTCGAAACTTGAGGATTTCAGGGAGAGGTTTAGCCCTTTAGGGTTTAGGGTTTTGTCTCTCTTAGACCATGCCCTGTTCGAGTCTCATGTTAACAAAAATTCTTTTTTCCTTAGAATTAATTTTTAATCACACATTTTTTAATAAAATAATTTTACAAATAATTTTTAAAAATAATCATCATTTTTAATCATATATTCTCCAAAAATTATTATTTAAAAATATATTTTTTTCTAAGAAAATGAGGCTAGACAAGGGCCGTGTTGATTGTACCGTAATCCCCAACTTTTCTTATCAAACACTTTTCAACAAATAATAATAATAATAATAAATATTTATTTTAAAATATGTTGTCCTTAACAATATAAAAGAGCGAGTTTTCCGTCTGGGCACATGTCGCAATTACCTATCGTCAACTATTACGACGTCATTTCAGATTTTCCTATTTCTTTTCATTTGCCTGTTTTCATTTCATTCCTCAAACCCTTAATTTCCGGTCTCAAAATTCGACAATGAAACACGGTCAAACCGAAGAAGCCTCCTGAAATCCGTGAGATTCCATTTCGCTTCTCAACCATCGAGAAATCGCATGAAAAATAGTAGCGCCAGAAGTAGAAGAAAATAAGGCATCAGAGATTTCAGTCGATGATATTCGAAATTTCAGATCAGTATATTTTTACATATTGATTTACATATTTAATATTGTGATTTTTGAATTGCAAATAATGAAATTAATGATGAATTTTCTAGGAGTAGTTGGGAACCATGTATGTAAACCTAGGTTGGTTTGCCTTTTAAAAAAAAAAAGGTCTTTGTGAGGCACGAAGACACGGGCATGTCTTCGTCGCTCACGGTGTCCGCGTCGTGTCCAGACACCGTGTGTCCATGTCGTGTCCAGACACAAGCAACACCACGCGGACACGACGTTCGTGTCTGAACACCAAAAAAAAGGGGTTTCTGTGAGGCACGAAGACATGGTATCCGCGTCGTGTCTGGACACCACGCGGACACGAAGCCCGTGTTCGGACATCGTGTCTCCGTTCAGAACGGAGTTTTTTTTTATTACATACAGTGCATTTGCTTGTTATTTGTTTTTTCAGTAATCGAGTTTTATTTTTTGTTCTAACTTTCAAGTTTTGTTTTGCTAAATAAGATTTAATTAGTGATGTCTCCAAAAATAACCAAAAATCAGTCAACGCTATTACGATATATTTTTACATATTGATTTACATATTTAATATTGTATTTTTGAATTGTGAATAATGAAATTAATGATGAATTTTCAAGGAGTAGTTGGGAATTCTGTATGTAAACCATGGGTTTAGGTTTGTTTGCCAAAAAAAAGAGGTCTCCGTGAGGCACGGACACGGGTGTGTCTCCATCGTTCATAGAGACACGATATCCGCGTCGTGTCCGGACGCCGTATGTCCATGTCCACGTCGTGTCTGGACACCGCGGGAACACGACGTAGACACAACGCTCGTGTTCGGACACGGGTGTGTCTCCGTGGACACGGTGTGTCCATGTCCGCGTCGTGTGCGGACACGACGCTCGTGTTCGGACGCCATATCTCCGTTCAGAACGGAGTTTTTTTTTTTTTAACATACAGTGCATTTGCTTGTTATTTATTTTTTCGGTAATCGAGTTTTATTTTTCGTTCTAACTTTGAAGTTTTGTTTTGCTAAATAAGATTTAATTAGTGATGTCTCCAAAAATAACCAAATCAGTCAACGCTATTACGTAGTGATGATCTTCGTTTTTCTTTTTGTTCTTCCAATCAAAATAATGATTTGAGCATTTTCTACATATTTGTTATGTTCGGTGAAATATTGAGTATAATTAATCATAAATTAAACTTATACATATATGATGCTATTCATATTTTGTCTAAATTATTATTAATCATATGATAGAAAGGCATAAGAAATTGGGGAACCTAAAAATTAATCATGCTTAGCAAAAATAAGGTAGACAAGCAATTATTTATATTGTAGTTTCCACATTGATGGTACTTTACTTAACTAGTCAAAGTTGAACACATGTTATTTCAAAATACTTTATAAGTGTTGTCAAAGTAATAGTTGATATCAATTTGTCGGGAGGATTTAATGAGTCTCAAACGAACAAAAGGAAATAAAATTTAGGATAAAAATTTAAAAGAAGAAATTTATACTTTTAAAACTCAACTTCTATGATTCAAATTTTTTGTGATGATGAAATACTACAAATGAACAACATTTTTATACTACATTTGGTACATAAAAATTAATTGTTAATATATGAATTTAAACATTCGTTAAAATCTCTAGATATATGAATAGAAATAAATTTATTTGTAATAAATCAAGATTCATCAAATCAAGATTCATTAGGTTTGGATTAATTTGAATGTTAATTAATTGAGAATTAATAACATGAAATTCATATATGATAAGGATTTTGTAGTATTTATTACATATTGAAAAACGAAAAGTAAGGTATTATTGAAATAATTGAATCGTAGTATGATTAAAATTGTTGATAAAATGTGTAATTAAAATAAGATTTTTAGCAAATTTTGATAAAAGTTGATAAAATGTGTAATTAAAAAGTTATAGATCTCATAAAATATATGGTTAAAATTAATTATTAACCTTAACTTAAATTAAAATCTAAATTTTAATTCCTACGAAAGAGGAACTAGCTCCTTAGCATATTCCCTTGATTTACTGTTTTTATATAAATTCTTGTTTTTGCATTGCTTTTGTATATTTATTTATTTTATTTCATAATGCTCATTGTTTAATAATTTTTTCAATTATGACATCCCATGTTAAATTTTAGGCTTTCATGACTGTTAATGGATAATGATATGGATATCGAAAATGAATTATAATCCATCGAGAGAATTTCAATAACAAAATTATTAGATAATATGTCATATGCGGGATGACTTTGAGGAAATCAACCCTTTACAATTTATGTTGGGGAAGAATACATAACCACTATACTATAAAAACACATTTCGCAATCGACAAACTCCCTAAAAACTTTCATAAATCAGGTGGTAAATCAAAAATATTAAATATATAATTATAATATAATAAACACTAAATTTGGATTAAAATATAATGATCTCCTACCAATCAATTATATACCATATTTAAAAGATATTTCTCACTCTCCTCACACAATCAAACACGATTTTCTCTCTCTACACAACGAGCTCCCTGAAAACTCTCTAAAATTAAGAAAATTTCACTGTTATCCCTCGATTTTGAGTTACAATCAATCAATAAAGTTACAATCTCGTTGACATACTTCTGATTTTCAATGTTCTAGAGAAGTTGAAGCTTGGATATGGAGGAATTGGATTTTTCCAAAGCAAAAATTGAAGTTCTGTGTTCGTGAAAACTCTCCAAAATCACAAAAATTTCACCGTTAATTTCGATTTTGAGCTACAATCAATCAATAAAGTCACAATCTCGTCAACATACACTTGATTTTCATTGTGCTGGAGAAGTTGAAGCTCGGCTAGGGAAGAATTGGATTTTCCCGAAGCAAAAATTGAAGTTCTATAATCTAATTTCGAATGTGAGCTTATAATAATTTAATATGAGCTTATGATTTTGAAGACATTGATGTTTTCGAACGTAATGAAATATTTTTCTAATTGTGATCAAAGATTTCTCACTGTTAAAAATAAGCTGCATTTTGCCTAATGTGTGACATGTGTTTTCTCGTTAACAATTCATAGTATGCAATTTTTATTTTTAGTTTACAGTTATGAACATGTTGATCTGTGACTATCTATGACCGTTTATGTGATTTATTCACATTGATACATGTTTCTGTTAGGTGTGACTAGTTGTCACTATTGAATTGAATAGTTTGTGACCTCTATGTTAAATGCCTTGAGAAATAGTGGAGAGAAATATTTTTCACAATAAGAAAATACTGAAAAATGAGCTTGGCCTTCTATACTATACAAAACAAGTTTGAATATAAGGTGTTGAGATCGGATAAGAAGGAGTACGTGATAAAATGTTCGCATAACGATTGCAAATAGATATTTAGATCTTCTCACGTGGGAGAAACGAAAATGTTTAAAATTGGGGAAATGTGTAATGGTCACACATGCTCGATGGACATTGTTTTAGGATCTCATCGACGAGCATCTAGCTCAATTGTGTCAAATTGCATCAGGTACAAATACAATTCTTCACGTACAATATACACTCATAATGATATCTCGAATGACGTGTTACACAAATATTGAGTATCGGTGAATTACGTGAAGGCATGGAGGTCACATGAAAAGACACTAAAATTGATTAGAGATGATCCGATGACATTGTTTCAATTGTTGCTTTCTTATTTCTTTATGCTAGAACATATGAACATCGGGACCAGTACAAGAATAGAAAGAGAACATTTGAATAGATTTAAATACTGTTTTATGGCTTTGGGTGCATCGATCACTGATTGAAAATATTGTAGGACAATCATTGTAGTTGATGACACATATTTAAATGGACACTACTGGGGTACACTCTTCACGACTTGTACGCAAGATTCAAACAACATATTCATACTAGCTTTTGGGATTGTGGACAATGAAAATAATAAATCATGGAGATGGTTTCTTGAGATGTTGAAGAAGGCATATGAATCAAGAGACAGATTATGTATAGTATCAGACAGACACAATAACATAAGAAATGCCATTAAATTCATATACCCATAGGCAATGCATATGATTTGTTCATACCATTTGCTTAAAATTTGAAGACACATTTCGCAAAATCAAGTCACAACGTCACACATGCAGTCAATGTTTCTATACGAGCGTATATAGTGGATAAATTTGAATATCCAATGCAGTAATTGGACTCAATAAATGAAGAGATCAGAGAATATCTGATATGTGACTGTTTGTAACTTATATTGTGACTATCTGTGACTTATTCTGTGATATTATTTAGTGTCGTGACTATATGTGACTATCTGTGACCATGCCTGTTTAATGTATGAACTATATTTTATTTATTGTTACATGTTGTTACAATATTTTATTATAATATAGATGAAACTAAATTTATTTTATAGTTGGAAGTTGGATATGAAAGATGGTCCAGATTGCACATGCCAACAAATCGATACTCTACTATGACGTCGAACATTGTTAAATTTGTAAATACAATCACAAAGGCTGCAAAAAATTACTCTATTGAAGCGCTTCTTGAATCATTACGACAAACGATCCAATCTTGATTTTGCAAGAATAGGGATAACGCACACGACACTTTCACAAAGCTTGCAACCAAGTACGAAAAGATGCTGAGAGAAATGAGTCATGATGTGCGAAATCTAAAGGTAAATATGATATTTAATATGTAGATTATGATGGTCACATTTATAACTGAATCCCTCTTAAATTCACAATAATAAACGGTTTATTTAATTTCAGGTTTTCTCTGCAAGTCACACTTTGTTTGAAGTGCAGGATGATTCTTCATAGTACATGATTGATGTAACTTAACGCATATGCAGTTGTAGAATGTTTCATGTAGATCAACTTCCATGTCCACACGCACTAGCAGTGTTTGCAACATTGAAACTTGATGCGTATGATTTCTATTCGAATTGTTACACGACAGATGCATATGTGAATACCTACAAAGAGACAATTATGCTTGTAGGTAGTAGAGTAGAGTGGAGTTTGCTGGAGGATGTGAATAGTATAACTATGCTTGCCTCAAATCAAAAAAGAAGTTATGGCCGGCCTACTGAGACGAGGAAGAAGTCAGTGTGTGAGAGATTGTAAGTTGTGAAATGTCGAAGATGCAGTGAATCTAATTACAATCGTAGGACATGCAAGGAACCGGTGCATTTAACCATAAACCGCACAAATTGAAGGCAAAGATGCAACCAAACCATTTCAAAGAGCATATCATAATTTGTTTTACATGACGATACTCTTTGTGTTTCAAATTATTTTATTTTTTATTCATCACCTGTGTATTTTTGGATTATATTTTTTCAACTTTTATTGCAATGATTTACATTGATGTTGTGAAAATAGTGAATTCATTCAACCACTTTACCATTTATAAGTTGTAAAACAAGATATTGATAGGAAGGTTTATATTGTGATGTATATGAACTTATTTAGTTTATCATTTCACGTTTTTGACAGTTTTTGTTAGGCTATGGATTTAGTTATATACTACTACTTTGTTTTTGATTTTTTGACCATCTGTGACCCTTTTTGTATATTTTGACCTTATGTGACCCGTTAATATCAATGAATTAAGAATACAAGCTACAGGTCTACAAACAAATCGGATATGCTAGTGAAAATCTTGATAATGATTTAATTGTTATATTTAAACACTCGCTCGCTGTTACCTATTTTAGTAAGCTGTATTTTGCTATTAATAGCGAGTTATGTAAAATATTAAAACCTTCAACAGTGAGTTATGTTAAATATTAAAACCTTCAGTGTAATTTATAAGGCACGATAGCTTGTGACTAATTATGATTGTTTGTGGCTTGTGTATTTTAATATGAATAGTAACTATGTCTGAATGTGATAAGTTGTGACCTGATTTTAATTGTCAGAGCCTATTCACACATGTACAATATATATTTTGTTAACCAACAAACATAAAGTACTATGATGAATATAAACTCTAAAACAAATATTCATCCACTATGCAATTGAGTTGAAAATATCAACTAACAATTGATGTCAAATTTAATACAAAAAAATCCACCAGAAAAACCATCATCAGTTAAGTGTATTTTCAAATATACATCAACCTAATCTACGACAAAATCAATTCAGTCAACATTTTGGTCATCTGACATTGTTTTGCCTCTTTCACCCTACCTTAGTGTTTATTCTTGGAGAGTAAGCTACAAGTTCCATCCTGGCTTTCCCAACATCAAATGATATTGACATCTTAACAATATCATTGTATAACAAAAACTATGTGTACTTGATCACAAAAATGACACAATCATGCCTACAATATTTACATAAAACAGTCATAAGTAACTACAAAAAAAAAAATGATGAAACTGTTATTGTTGTAAAATGAAGACAGTCAGTCCTTCCCATTTTGTTGCTGAGGTAAATCGGGTACAATGTTTACATTTAGCTCCTTGGACTATTTATCACCAACATCACTGGTTTCCATCCACAAACCAACCAATTTCAGGGAGTGTGTAAGTATCTTCACAATAGGTACTACCCATTCATGAACCATATTGTCTCTGTATGTTTTATTGCTAGAATTGAAAGTGTACGATGCACGTTTATTAATGTCCAACTGCTCTAGCATCCAATGAGCTCGATTCGTAGGCATGATGGGTAGAAGTACATATTCAACCTTTCTCCAAGATGTATTAAACGTTAACCTTTCACCATTAATGGTTTTGAGAAGTTCATGATTCTCATTGACGATGCTTGGGTTTTCAACAAAACTGGGGTATAAATTCCGGATTGACATGTCAAAGATGTAGTCAGTGGTTATTATCTTCATCTTTACACTATTTTCCTAACTTTGCAAGTTGTCTAATTTAATAGAAGCACGCACCCAAGTGTTGTCATGAATAAAAAATAACATGCATAAGTTATGTGACATATTTCCATATGTGATAAAATATTTGCAATATCGTACTGTGCTATTCAATGAAGAATCAGAATCAATCAACGAATGCCACCAAATCTTTTGATAGACAGGGACTCTCCCACATGCAAATGGTGAACTTATCACATTGTCAGTCTTATTGAATTTAGTCATGTTTACACATATACGCAGTCATACTTTAAATTAACTTTAATTTGACTAGAGTTATATTATTTTGTGACCAGAACTATAATCTGTGACCAGTGTTATTATAGCCACAAAATTTAATAACAGGTTACAGAAACAATCTTCTGTTACATTAACAATTATATTATGCATTAAATATACCTGTTTCGGGGCTAGTATCCCCCTATCAAATTAATTTCGAAAGGAAATCATGTCGGCATTGTCCACTTCATTTAAATAGTTTTAGAAAATAATGCTTCTAGTATCAGAATTTGCTCCAATCGCAGCATAGCATGCATCAACATTAATAAATGGAGACTGCAAAGTTTTAGATGGCTTATGCGCTCTCTTGACAGACATCCCAAAAGAAGTAGGAGCAGGTGTAACTTCATGAGCCTAAAATATAAAAACAATCGCAAATTAGCATAAAAAGAATAAGATGAAATTTATAAATTATAATTTACAGTGTTTTTGTACATCTCACCTCTTACTTATTGACTTGAGTCGAATGTAGCATGTTTGCAATGACTTCATCCACTTGGTCTTGCACTTCTTTCTTTGTAAAAAATGCATCATCAGCTTTTGTCTAACTTTGTGTGGCGCTAATGCCAAGATCAAGGGAAGGACCTTGAAATCGTATTCAATGGGGATGTCGTGACCAGGATCAGGTTCTATGTGACCCTTAGCTTTCCTATTCACCATTTCATCAGCTTTTTGTTCCTGTTTCGAGAGTACATAATTGCATTCAATAAAAATGATATGAAATTTAATTGAATGATAAATATTAATTGGTGCTTATCTGCTTACCCTTTCCCCAAAGGTCATTTTCCAATCAACTTTGTATGAACCTCATCCATAAATAAAGATAAAATATCAAACATTGAATCAACAAAAGCTTCCAAAGACGACTTGATGTTGCTCATCTCATCTTTCAAAACCTGTTGAGTGCGAATGACCTCATTCAACTTTGAAGGGGCATTTGAATGACGCACAGTGTCATTAATTTCAGTCAGATGTGACTTCATGGACAGAATCTCATCTCTCAGACCTTTATTCTCAACATGAAGCTTAGATATCTCCACATCATTCTTCTTTTTCAATCGGTCACAGACTCGATGGATTTTATAGTTAGTTGGCTTGTATCAATATGCTTTTGTTAACAAAAAAATTACTTACTTCAACACACGAACAGTCAGGATAATGGGTAGGCCGAGTCTGAGCTTCGAAGCTTGAGTTGGCAGCTTCCTCATGTCCTTTTGGTGGTAGTACCACAAAATTATCATCTGTGACTTCTACGTTCACTTTTGGTTGTGGCACATCTTCATCGTGTGCCTTTGTCCGTGGCACACAAACATATGAAATTATTGCTAATGAAATGACATTGGTGTGAATGGGGGTACACTGCCTTTTGCCCGCCTTATTTCAGAGCTGTGAACTTTTTTGATGTGGCTGCTTCGACTAAATATGGCTCATTTGTCGTGCAACACATACAACACAAACGAAATCAATTTCGACAATGATATGAATCATGTCACATTAGATGTTACACCCCACTCATTTATAGTTAAAATCAAGATTTATTTCAAAGTCAAATAGGAACTTAAGTTGAATAAATGATTTATATAGGACTTAAATTGTAATTGCAAATACTTGATGGCTAGCAATGATATGATAAAGGAATTTAATGATTTAGTTTCTGTAATTGGAAATTCAAAGACTAAATGTTATGTTATATAAAGATTGATGACTTGACTTGCAATTATTCATAGTTATCCATTAAATTTAAGCATATCAATCCGTTTATGCTTAGGAGGAATGGGTGTCGGTTTTTTTTTTTTTAACGTTTGGGGTTTTTATTCCTCAATTCTTCCTATTTTCAAGAGGTAAGTAAAATTTTTGTTGCTTGAATTTTTTTAAGTTTATGGAAATTTGATTTAATTCAAAGTTTAGTAAGAATTATGTGATATTGATGTGTATTTGAAATTTTAATTAGGAATATAGCACATAAATCTGAAATGAGTTTGTAAATTAGAGCTTGAATCTTTGATTTACTGTGTGTGTGATAAAAAAAAAAAAAAAACACTTGATTTATGATGTATTGCAGTAAGATATGGAGTTGAGGTTGGATTTTGGTATTTTTAAAGCAAATTTCGAGCAAATTTTTTGTACAGGTGCCGTTTTTGAAATTTTGTCCAGAAAGTGTTGTTTGTGTCAATAGTTTGGAGATAGTTCAATAAACAGACATTGGTGTCCCATTTCGATATTCTGGAAATATAGTGCTAGTTTTGTCAATCATGTGATTTTGTTGGATATTTTATTATGGAAACCAAATTAATGGTAAATATTAGGGATTAGGTGTTAAAATAATTTATATAAAGGAGTATATGTTGTTAGTGGCCCTAATTAAGATTATGAGATTGAAAATAAAGACATAAGTTCCTATTGGTATATTATTATTTGTTACGGTATGAAAATTGATCAACACACGTTGCTGAAGGGATATGATCTCTTGGGACAAGTGCCAGATATCATACTTAGTGTTTGAATGTGATAGATGAGGAGAAGATTGAAGTTGCGATCGGTCAACTTGGTGAGTGGAAAAACTTAAAATATTTTTTTAAGTATTGATAAATTGATTATATTATTATGCATTTTATGTAATTTTGTGAATTATTTGTCAATTACATGGTTAATGTAGAAATATTCTTTCACTATAATATGTGTAATGAATTTCAAAGATTGTATATGGATTATTTGTGAATTAGAATGTGAGACATATGTGATATTGAGATCAACCAGAAAAATATCCATAATTATATACTTATTTTAGTTCACTGAGGGGTCTTGACTGTATTCTATACTACACTAAGAGGTCTTGACTGTGAATGAAGGGGTATTAACCGTGTACATATAATTCACTGAGGAGCATTGGCCGTGCTTTAGTATTAATTATGAGATGTCTTTAAGATCTACTTTCGTTTACTAAGAAGGCCTAAGGCTCGTGTCTGGAACGTTTAACCCAAGTGGCAGTCTACGCGCGTATGACCAGATCACAGATTTCAGTTAGAGAGTACATTCAAATGGATTTTCCGATACATTTGATATGATGAGATGATGGTGTAGATTTCAATTTAACAGAGCATCTTCAAGATATTATTTATGGACAGCTTATGAATAGAAGTGAGCATTTTAAAATCTTTACTCTTCAAAAATATTTTAGAATATATCTAATAAAATTTATTCTCATATCATCATGTCTTGATTATCAATATCTGATGTTATATTGTGAATTGTTAAATAATACAAACTTGATTTTTGATAAATATGTATAAACGAGAAAGTAAAACTATTTTTAAATTTACCACTCACTGAGCTATCAACTCATATTTTTTCCTACGATTTTTCCTTACATGTAGCAATTGAGAATCGAACGAATCTGCCATTATGTTAAACCACATCTCTTGTTTGTTTGGTTGATTGACCGTCCACAACAAGATATGATGAATCAACTGTGACTGAACAACTACACAAATCATAATGTACAACAAATTACTATGACTTCAAAACATACATAAACACCTTGACACCAAACAACACATAACACCCTTACTCCAAACACCATATCATTGTATTCAGGTCAAGGAAAGAAACACTTGTCACAACTATTAAAATAAGTTTACAAATAACTCGAAATACATGTTATTTGTCACAAAGCTGAAAACATAAATATCAATTCATGTTTTTCAAAGATTTTCCACCCGAACCCGACATCTTCACCCTCTTTCGAGGAGAATATTCTAGAACCTCATTTTTCCTCTTTTCCATTTTCTATCTCCTTCATTTTCTCCTCTACACTACGAGTTAACACCATTTTCAGTATTTGTAATTTCTAGAAAAAGCACAAACAAGATTTGTGTGATAATGACGGTGTTTTTTACTTGTGCGAGGTTGAAATTAGGGAATATTGAAGATAAAACATTGAAAAATCGCTGTGCAAGTTGAAGAAGAAGGTCGTGTGAGCCAGTATGGTAGAGAGAAAACGAGAGTGTCGTGTATGTAATGAAAATGAAGAGAGAGTAAGTGGGTTAAATGTAATTAAAACTGATTTGGTTTGTTTTAAATATATTTAATTAGATTCAGTTATCTAATTAGTATGTAATTATACACGTTTTAATTAAATATTTATTAATTAAAAAAAATTCGAGATAAATAAGCATGGTAGGTTTCTAGGTAATTTTCTCTTTATATTATATCCTATATTAATATGCAGGCCAAACAAGATTTACCTGAATTTGAACCCAAGCTAAATTGACCGAATCGAACATCAACTCGATTCAAGAGATTGGATTGGGTAGATTTGTAATGGAATTCATCCATACCGACCAAGTCAGTTCCGATTTTCAAGTTGGGTTCAAAACTGATCCAGCTTGATCACGCCAACCCCTATTTGATTAAATAACTTGGGCCCTTTTCTCAATACGGGTAAACTTTTGCTAATTAACTTCGGTCATGAAAAAATTAATAGTTGGAGTCATCAACTTATAGAAAATTTAATAAATCGTGAAAGAAAGAGTTAATTGTATTTTAAATTGACAAATGGTAGAGTGTCATTTGACATTATGTAATTCATTATATAAATCTTGATATACATGTAGTAAGATTTTAAATTCTAAAAGCTTAAATGAGCAATTCTATATGTGTAGAATTCAAAGAGCTATTAGTTTTCAGAGTCGATATCCTCGAACAAGTTACCATCTTGGGGAAAAAAAATTTGCATGCCTTAAATCTAAATACAACAATTAATGTAGAAGGATTTAGAGCAACTCTCATATGCTTTCTATTTACAAAAGAAAAAAATCTTTAAATTTAGAGGGTCGAATTTTTTTATACACTCCTACAATACTCTCTATTTTGATTTTTTTTTTTTCGATGAATATTTACTAATTTTTTCTTATCTCTTATTTAACATAATTTTTTATATGTTAATGATCAATCAATTTAAATGTGATTTGAATAATTTAAATTGTAGACTATTGAAACTTATAACTTATTAAATACAATAATTGTTAATTAAAAATAGAAAATGAGTCCGCTTTTTATTTTAAAAAGTTAAAATATAGAGTTTCTTAGAATTTATTTTTAAGCACCGACTTTCTAAAACAAAGAATTTATACAATATCTTGTTTTAAAAATACTCTTAGTCATATTAATCAATTGATATTTTGCGATAAAATCTCTAAACTTGATCTATAAATTAAGTCGGCTTCATTTTTTTCCAAAAATTCATTTTTTTTCAAAACTTATTTTTAATCATGCATTCTTCCGTAAAATAATTTTATATATAAATTCAAAACTTTTCCTTATTTTTGAATCATACATTCTACAAAAAATTACTATTTCAAAACACATTTTCTTCAAAAGTGAGTGACAAAGAGGGGCTAAGTGGTACAAATTTACAAACTAAAACAATCAAGATGTCAAGAAATTATTATAATCATTCCTCATGTTATCGTGCCCTGCTCTAGCCCTAATTTGAGGTCCGATATTGTTACCGACAATCTCGATTGGTTATTACATCCTTTACTTTAGATCTCGACAAAGAAAGGGCTTTCAACCACATACATATTGATATTCCTAACTTTTTGAGCACGTGGGGACATTAGACATGTACTACGAAAGTCATTTCACCTACATTGATGAATTTAATGTTTAAGTCATGAGTGGACAAAGAAATGTCTTTCAACTACATACATATTGATATTCCTAACTTTTCAACATTGATACCAATTAAAAGTACAGAGCTCTCTTTCCGACAATCTCGATTGGTTATTACATCCTTTGGTTCTCGACAAAGAAATGTCTTTAAACCACGTACATATTGATATTCCTAACTTTTTTGAGCATGTTGGGACATTGGACATGTGCTAGGAGAGTCATTTCACCCAGGTTAGTGATGGATTTAATGTTAGATAATGAGTGGACAAAAGCTCTGTCATTTTGTCTTCAATGCGATCAGGCTTCATCAAGTAGTTCTCCTAGTAATAGTTATTTTCTAAAATATAAATTGATTGTCGTGAGCATGGTTCGTCCTTGATAATAAGTTGAACTGTATGCGACTTGATGATATGAGAATAAATTTTATTAGATATATTCTAAAATATTTTTGAAGAGTATAAAGATTTTAAAATGCTCATTTCTATTCATAAGCTGTCCATAAATAATATCTTGAAGATGCTCTGTTAATTTCTCTTCATCACATGACTATTTCGTTGGCGTTGGGCATCTTATATATTGAACGAATATCAACTTGTTTGGCACAAGATTTCACAAATTTAAACGAATCTCCGATTATTATTACAATCCTACCTTGCGTTGAACTTTCAATTAGGTAATCAATTTTCTTTGCTCCGATTGGTTAATGATTTTTGTTTCCATAGCCAACTAAAGGTTAACCGGATTGGTAAATGATCCTGTAGATTCCAATACCTTGCTAGTAAAACAATAAATTGAGGACTAACAGTGCAATTTTCCCTATCTAGAATACTAACAAAAAGAATGCTTTTAACGGTGCAATTTGCACTTTAACCAGACGTGGGCCGTTACTATCAGTAGGTAATTAGGTATGATTAAATTAATAATCAACTTTTAAAGATATTTACCCGAAAAAGACTGCTTAATTAAATTGTAATGGCGTGCTATGATTAATGTATTATTATCTTTGACAAAAAGTCTCACACTTTATATAACTATTTCCGTCAAAGCCCCCTAACTTTTTATGTTTATTTTTGAATAAACCGTGTAGTAAAAAACTTGAATTGATGGACAACTATAAAAGGAAAAATATTTATATACATACTAAATAATAGATAAGAAGTTATTTTACTCTTATTAGTAGGTATCTCGAGGACGACTATTTTTCTTAACATACTTCGATTTATTTTTTTATCAATCGTGCGATATGTGCAAAAATTTCATAAATTTGAATGTTTTCCTCGACTTTAAAAAAATGACCCTACGTTGTATTCATCTACACACGCCAGATATTTATAGATCTCCTAGCTATCGAAGTTGGGGTAGGAGCCTAAGTGCACATTGGGAAAACATTATAATTTTCATATAATTTAATAGTTAAAGTCAAACATTAGTTTCAATTACACATTTCGTAATATTCATAACTACTACCAATTTATCAACACCTCATTTCTATATAATTTTATTAAAACAAGCATCAAAACTTCCATGCCAAAGTGATTTACAAGAAAAAGAAAAAGAAAAAAAGAAAAGAAAAAGAATTATATTAAGGCTTGGTTTGGCATGGATTTTGAGATTAAAAGCTAATTTTGGACATATTTAAATAAAAAAAAATTATTTTTTTGTTTGATTAGAAAATGTTTTAGAGAAAAATTGCTCAATATGACTTATCGGAAAAGCTCTTCTGAAAAAACAAAAATAGTAGTCGCAAAATGATCCTTAATCATTTTAAAACTTTAAAGGGTTAAAACATAACTAAACATTATTACTATCTTCAACCGACTCAAGTATCAATATTAAAATTAAGCCTCCGTTTGATTTTCATTTTGGGGTAAAATATATTATGAAATTGTAATTTTTTGGAGATATGTAATTAAAAAGTAAGAATTTTTTTTTTAAAATATGTGTATAATTATTTTATGAAAAAATATTTAATTAAAAATGAATTTTAAAATAATATATTCTTAAAAAAAATGGTGCTCAAATAGAACTTAGGTCAACTATAATAGATTAACCAACCAAAAAGACCTTTCTATAACGTTAGATTTTTAGTGGGACCCAAATGATCAGCAAAGAACGTTGGTCAATGCGTTCGGGTGAACTGTTGATCGGTGAGGTGGAAACAGTGCCTGTCATGAGTTTCATCTTCTTTTTCTTTAGACCAAAGTCAATTTAGTAATGCTATTCAAGGAAAGGAAAAGCCAAAAATCACACGTTAGGTAGGTGAAAAATCACTCAAATTGGAGCCCAAATGGCAAATGGCTCCACGCACCTACTGGTTGAAATATTATAAAAATAAAAATAAAAATAAAAATATCGTAACTACAGATCACATGAATATTTTAACTTTGGAAAAAAAATAAAAAAAATATGCTAAGTGTATGTTGCAGACAGCATTCTAAAGAGAGAGAGAGCAATAATCTATGGTGATAATAGTTGACTTTTGAAAAAGATTTGTACACTATTTAAATAGGTTTTGTCATAATGATTTAGCCCACTTTCATTAAAATAAATATTTTTTATTTCCCTTCCTAATTTTTAATCATATCTTTACAAAATAAAATATGTTGTACATAAATTCGAAACTTTCTTTACTTTTTAACCACACATTATCCAAAAAAATCACTTGTGAAACTGATTGCATTAGAAGGGAAATCGACCACATTAAAATTTTGTTTTAAATACACAAATGAGTGATTTTTTTATCGCGGTAACTTAACCTACTCGAAAATGAATGAAAATTTGGACAGAATAACACCAAAAGGATGAAATGCAAAGATCGATGTAAAAGTTGAACTCTTTATCTTTAAGATGAATTTGCCACACACAAGTGTCTACGGATTATGGAAATCATCTTGCAAGATACAACAATCAACTTATTGTGTTTGCAGCACTTCAAAACACAAGAAACAACAAACTAAATGAAGCTTTTGTACTCCTTTTAGAATGAAAAAGAAACAAGATTTTAATGCAAAATTTTGGCAAGAAAAGATGTTATATGATATGGTTTGATTGCATAGAATATGAGTTAATGAAACCAACACATAGGGGTCCAATTTATAGAGGTCGAGGAGGTGCACACGAAGTGGCACAACCTAAAACTCAACTTGTTTCACGAAGTGTTGCACATGTTGATCTGTCGCTTGCCGGCACTAGCTACCCGCTCGAGCGCCCATTCTAGAGACTTCCTGCTTGTTGGAGCTAGAAAATATAGATTTTTTATTTCAGAAATTATGTTTTCCAACCACACTTCATTTACTAAATTTTCATTCATCCGGAAATAGTTTTCAACATCCAAATATATCAAATTCATCTACTTGATGATGAACACGATCAACCCCTTTTTCGCCAAATTCGAGTACCAGGACCCATTTAAAAATTTGGTTAAAGTTTGATAAAAATCAACTTTGTCTACATACATATTATTTTTGGAAAGTATAAATTTATCTAATTTAAAGACTAGTTTGAAGCTATTCTTGCTAAGTAAAGAACTCGAAATTAAGTTCTTGCAAATATCTGACACATGAAGTACATTGTTAAGGTTGAGTTACTTGCCCAATGTCATCTTCAATACCACTTTGCCTTGTCTTTCAATCTTTGAACTTGAAGAGTTTCACACGAACAATTTCTCACCATTAGTTGGAGTGTGGATAAGAACAATATCTAATATTCCATCAAATAATGCATTAGATTTAGTGATATTAGCTTGTGCTAGATTTTTTGGTTTGCAACATTCATTTGAATGATGTCCAGCTTTTTCATAGTTGTAACAATTTCCTTGAACTTCTTTACATTCTTGTTATTTCCTTGAAGAATTCTATTGAATGCTTTCTCTTTATGTTCTTATCATTGGTTTCTACCCTATTAGCCTTTGCTTGTGGTATATGATTTCCAATACACTTGTCAGACTTTCTGTTGTCTTTTTCAATTCTCAACCGGACAATGAGCTCTTCCATATTCATCTCATTGCGCATGTGCTTGAGACCATTCTTGAAATCCTTCCACATGGGTGGAAGATTCTCGATAATTGTAGCAACTTGAAATGATTCACTTAGAGACATGTTCTCGACATAAATGTCAAGAAGAAGAACTTACATTTCTTGAACTTGACCGATGACCATATTGGAATCTACCATCTTGTAGTCTAAGAACTTTTTGACAATAAACTTCTTTGTTCCAACATCTTTAGTTTTGTATTTCTTCTCAAAATATTTCCAAAGTTCCTTCACAGATTTGTTGTTCAAGTCATTCATAATGTAATTCTTGCGTAGAAAATCTGAATGTTTCCATTCATTTAATGCTATCAATTATGTCATATTATGTTTTCCTTTTTATATGGCGAGAGCATTATCATTTGTCAAGTTTAGTGTTGTAAGATAGAACAAGTTTTTCTGTTGGCATCTCTTAAAGTCAACCATACTAAACTTTTCTAGTTTATCTCCATGTGGAGTGGAGGTTTAATGAATGATAGGAGGGAGAACCGCAATCGGAGAAACCACAAAGAAAGGAACCATGACCGGATGAACCACTTTCAAAGTACCCACATTCGAAGTCATTACATTCATATCCGAAGTAACATCGGTGTTGTTGTCAACAATAGTCATTTACGTTTAAACAACCAGAAGATCAATGAAATACAAGTTTAAAACCCAATAAAGAGTAGAAAAATTAAACCGAAAACGAAATTCAGTTTAACCGAATAAAACATAAATTTAGTACAGAAATCACTCAACAATACTCGTCTTAAGATTGTTGTTTTAAATACACAAATGAGTGATTTCTTTGTTGTAGTAAATGACTTACCAAAACTACCCGAAAATGAATGGAAATTGGGATAGAATAACACCAAAAGAATGAAATGCAAAGATTGAGGCAGAGCTGAACCTTTATCCTTAAAATGAATTTGCCCAACACATGTGTCTATGGATTATGACAATCGTTTCCCAAGATACAACGATCAACTTTGTGTTTGCAGTACTTCAAAACATAAGAAAGGCGAACCGAATGAAGCTTTTGTACTCCTTTTAGAATGAAAAAGAAACAAGATTTTGATGCAAAATTTTGACAAGAAAAAAATGTTATATGATATGCTATGATTGCATAGAATATGAGTGAATGAAACCAAGACATAAGGGTCCAATTTATAGAGGTTGAAGGGGTTCACACGAAGTGACACAAACCAAAAATCAACCTATTTCGCGAAGTATTGCACGGTTTGATCTGCCACTTGCTTGACGATGGTTGTCCGCTTGAGCGTCCATTTTAGAGACTTCGTTGCTAGCCTGGTGTTGGGCCACTGCTCGAGCGACGATCATATATAGAAAATTTCAATTTTTTATTTCAGAAATCGTGTTTTCAATCCCAGTTCATTCACTAATTTTTTATTCATCAACATCCAAATTTACCAAATTCATTTACTCAACGAGTAGAACGTGGTCGACCCATTTCTCGTCAAATTTGATTAGCATGACCCATCTAAATATTTGGTTAAAATTTGATAAAAATCAACTTTTTGTAACTATTTTTCAACAACAATTACCTTTTGGGAGGTCCGCTTGATATTCAAAAATTGCAAAGCAATAGTCGGACAAGTAGGGAACGTTGTAGCGACTAAAAAAGTTTAGGTATTCAAAACATTATTTTTTCCTTTAATTTCCCATAATAATGGCCATCAAACAAGGACTTAATATTTCACTTATATGAACAATTGAATATTAAAACAACTTAAAAGTATATAGGTTAAACATAATAAATAAAGATATTTTAATTCAAATATTATATGTTGTGCACTAGGCATATTGTTTCCATTTTAGTTGATAAATATTAAATATAAAAGTACATTTGGCTAAGACAAGTAATTACTATTTATTTATTTATTTATTGCTCATTTTTATCAACTTTTAATTTTAGCAACTAAAAATGAAACCCAAATAAAGGCAATATGTCCTGAATTAGATTGCATTGAACAATAACAATCACTTGAAATCTTATGTACTTCGATGTACCCTTAGCATCTAAGTTCAAATGTTCGAGTATATAATTATCAAATTCGATCTGATTATCAATCAATTTATAGTATTCGTCATTGACTCGGAATTTTTACTAAACATAAGCTAAAATATATGTGTTATGAATATAGTGGATACCAGATTGCTCTGTTTGTTGTGAATATTGAGGATAAATATATGACACAATATGAAGTAAATTTTACAAATGCACAATTACAAAAGACAATTTGTAGAGGAAAGAAAAAATTATTAAAATATGGAGAAAGAATATAAAGATATTGTGCTTTCAATATTGTCCTAACTTATCTAAATAACAATGAAGAGCAAACTATATATAGAAAATATTTCAAACTCTAGAAATAGAGTTATAAATGAAAAAGAACGCTGAAAAAGCGTCAAAAATGAAAAATGGGTATGGGTCTGACGAACTGTCGCTCAAGCACCAGACAGGTAACAAGTGAGCAGGGACTTCTACGATGAGCGGCAAGTTGGCACCAAGCTCGAGCATTTCTGTTTTGAGCGCTAGAGCGAGAGATCGGCACTTAGCGAGCGATAATGCACTGAAAATTCCTCATTGTCCCATATTTTAGCATCTTCAAGTCTAATACTAATTTCAAACTCCAAAATTGAATTTCAACTAGAATTGCTAAATAGACTTCGAATTGAATTCTCAAATAGCATTCAAAATAGAATTCGACCCACGCTCTAATTCTAACAATATGCCGAATCAAATGAAAAAATAAATATATGGAGAATTTGTGAATAAAAAGTAAGAAAAGTTTTGGGCTTACATATAATATTATTTTATTAAAAATGTTTGATTAAAAATAAGAGAGAGAAAATATGTGTTGAAAATAAATGGACCAAACAATGGCTAAATCTTATAGTCAAAATAGAATAATGTCATTTGTACAGTAATTATTAACACATTTTTTTGACAATTCATGTATTGTCAAGATCAATTTGGTAATATTTTTAAAATGGATGATGTAGATTTTGTCAATTCATGATTGTCAACAAAAATTGTCAACTATAGTTGTACATATAACATGGTTCGTAAAAGAGGATTACAATCTCAATTTAGGTGGTGTTAATATGACAAATGTTAGATGAAGTTAAATATATCATTTAATTTTACCTTTTATTTAACTTATCATTAGCGTTATCTAAATCCGGGTTATGTCTTTCGGTTATGAAAATAATACGCGTCACACTCTTGAAAGTGACTCCATACATGGTCCCAGAATAAAATATTGTTCAATAAATCATAGGCAGCAGTAACGTATAGTTTTACCTGTTCTGTTAGACCATAGATATTTGCAGTTTCAAGCTATTTCTACGTTTCGGGATTTGAGGCATTTGGATTTCACTTATTCCAATATCTCAAAATAAATCAACTGAAAATTACTGAAAAAAGAAAAAAAAAAAAGAAAAACATCATTCCTTCTCCTTCGACCAGTCTCGTGCTCTATCTCTGTTTAGGTATAATTCTTTCTATCTCTGCAAATGCATATTAACATATGCGTGTATTGGTTAATTATTGTTTCAGGAAATAAAGCTCGAAGAAACTCGAGACCATATGGATGCTTGATTATTGGTTTAATTTTTGTAGTATTTTTCAGTTTCAAGTTTGGATCAAAGTTTTCAAAATTTTGTTACTATTTAGTTTTTGATCAAATTATCCAGAATTTTTTTCCTTTCTGCTGTTGCTTGAAGATATAGTTAACTAATGTGTATATATATCTAGGTTTTACAGTTTACACATTGTTTTGTCCGCTGAAATTTTGTAGGAGAAAGGAATAGCAAAAATTGTTGTAAGATCGTATGATTATCGTGCTGGTTGTTTCTTTTCTTACTTGTTATTTCCTTTGGGAACTCAAATCTTCGAAAAATAAAGATTATGGTTACTTGTTGATATAATTAAGTGTTTAATTTTAAAATTCAGAGACAGTCTTATGTAATTGAAACGGGCGCAATTTCATTATTTGAAGATAAGTTGAATTGAAATAGATATCTTCTCTGTATACTGTTACATTGAGAACAACTAAATGCTATCGATCTTAGTAATCTTAACTTGCATTCTGATAAACTTATTAAGTTCACAGACACTGATGTTTTTTGTAGACTTATGACATGCTGGGTAAATAGTCTCTCTAAATCACCTGACTATTAAGTGTGAGCTCCTGGTTCGTGGTGTTTTTGAATAATAGCATCTATGACGCTTCAAGTGAGGACACAATTGGTGATATTTATTGATCAATCTCTCCTTTCACAGGTTAGAAGACGAGGAGTTCTGGAGATTGTTTTATACCGAATGCTTCTCTTCTAGCTCATGATAACTTCTATTGCGCATTTCTTCTTAGTTTGGAACTGAAAATTTTCTGGCATTTTTCATGTCTGGCCCCGTGGCCATTGCTGATGATGTTGAAAGAGCTCTCCCGTTGTCAGAGAAGACGAGATCTTTCAATACCATAGTGTATAATGACAGAATCCTCTCAAGTGAATTGGATGGAGAGGTTTCCCATGCTTCTTTCGAGACCCCTGGCTTTAGAACCGAAGAGTTCTTACTGCCAAACGGGGAATCTTATTCTGGATCCCTGCTGGGAAATATACCTGAGGGTTCAGGGAACTATGTCTGGCCTGATGGTTGCAAGTATGAGGGTGAGTGGAGATGCGGGATGAGGCATGGGTATGGAAAACTTAAATGGCCATCTGGTGCTCTCTATGAAGGTGAATTTTCAGGTGGTTATATGCATGGCACAGGGACATATACTAGACTTGATAATATGTCTTATAGGGGCCGGTGGCGGTTGAATCTCAAACATGGTTTGGGATATCAAATATATCCCAATGGTGATGTCTTTGAAGGATCATGGATTCAGGGAACCCCAGAAGGACCTGGTAAGTATGTGTGGGCTAATGGAAATGTGTACTTGGGAAATATGAAGGGAGGTAAAATGTCAGGTAAGGGAACACTTACTTGGACCAACGGGGACTCATATGAAGGAAGCTGGCTAAATGGCATGTTGCATGGATTCGGAGTATACACATGGAGTGATTGTGGCTACTTCGTTGGAACTTGGACCCGAGGCCTGAAGGATGGAAAAGGAACCTTCTATCCAAAAGGCTGCAAGGTTCCAGCTGGTCAGCAATTATACCTCAATGCTCTGAGAAAACAAGGACTGCTGCCAGATTTGGGAAAACAGAATCAAGTTTCCTATTTTCATCATGCTACGTCGGTAGATATGGGAGATATTAAAGTTGGCAGGAACCGAGGTTCTCGTCGGAATTCATCTAAGCTCTCCAGAGGGAACCTATTAAATCTAGAACAGCCCCGTCCAGAAAATGTATCTCTGGTAAGACGTTGGAGCCTTGAGGTATCCATTGAGAAAGTCATTGGACACGATTCACAGTCCAGCATATCTGAGTCTGTTTTAGAACGTAAAGATAATGAGGATGACATCAATTCTCCAATCTTGGAAAGAGAATACATGCAAGGGGTCCTAATCAATGAGCTCGTTTTAAGCAATCGATTTTCGCCATCATCTAGAAGAGCAGAAAGGCGGCAAAAAAAACTTGCAAGGGAGATTAAGATGCCAGGTGAACAAATCATTAAAGGCCACAGGAGTTACGATTTGATGCTCAGTTTGCAGCTTGGGATCAGGTATATACTCTTTTTCATCACTAGTTCATATTGCTTCTTTATTTTCACAGATTTTTTGTTTTTAATTTTTTATTGTTTTTAATGTATGGATTCTAACTAGGTCCTGTGGCTCTTGGTGAATATGAATTCTTCCATTTGTTCATGCTTCTTCTTTTCCTTGAAAATATCATTTAAATTCCTGTAGATTACTATCATTGACTCAAAACAGAGCTGTATACATGTTCTCCTCCAAAAGTTTGTTTATGTAAATTTTCTGTCATGTAGTAGGAAGTCATTCTATTTCTACACGAAAAAATAGCTGTTAAATGAAGATAATAGACTATAATGGAAAAGGAGAGCAGCTGTTTTGGCATACAAAATTTAGACCAGATGACCCTTTGGCAAATTGACAGGACTATATCGGTAATGAGTGGAGAGACCTCCTAGGATTATATTCTAGTTAGTGAGTTGATATTTGACCAACAACAAGCTTCAGCACTTCCTGCATTTGTAATTTCTGCTTGCATGTGGAGAGTTAAATTGAGTGCTTGCTGCAACAGTGGCACAACTAAATACAAAGGGCAGTTATGGCACAAATAAAGGGGGAAATGGTTGTACAATAATGACAGAGATAACAAGCTTCGTCTAAATCTTTGCAAAACCCAGCTGTAATGAGATTTTAAAGCCTCCAGAACTCACATCCTATAGGCAATGAGTGTAGAGACTTGTCAAGGCTCATATTGCTGTTAAAGAGAAGTCTCTTTGGTTTGTGAAAATCAAGATCCTTATAACTGTTGACTGGAAGCCAAGTTGCATTACCTCATATAAGATTAAAAAAATATATATCAAGAGGAAGGCATGGAGGCTAGAGAAGGTAAAAGTTGCATAAGGAACTGGAAAAGACTAGATGTCGTGTTTTGAAACTTACATTGTTGCATAAGGAACTGGAAAAGACTAGATGTCGTGTTTTGAAACTTACATTGTTAAAGATGCATTTATCCTGTCACAGAGAAATTATGCAAGATGTTCAGTGAAGATGCTATCCATGACGCTATATTGGTGTGAGTATATAGACAATGCTGTATGATTCCCCCGCGAAAAAAAAGAAAAAGAGAACATACATGCACATACACAATATTTTGACATTTACTTGGTTTTCTGGTTAGCAATGTCAAATAGTCTAAACAAGCATTAAGGAATTGACATTTTATCTATACATTAAAAATTCTCCAAAAATATATCTCTTGCGCTTGTGCACCCACACACACACACAAAAGGAAAGAAAGAAAAGAAAAGTCAAACTCTTGGATTCACCACTGTAATAACTTATGAAGTTTCGCTTGCAGCGATAAAATTGCTGTTTAATTTGTTCTTATAAAATCCTGCATATGTTGCCCAGCAGTTCAGTAGATGGCTATGTGCTTAATGGATATAATTGTGTTGGTCTGTTGGTCAGTGAATATAATTTCTTGGGAGGATGTATATTTGCCTCTTGAAATTGTAATCACATTAATATGCCTTATATTCACCTTTTCCTAACAATAGTTTTCTCACCTTTTACCCAAACTGCTACTGAAGAGCTATTAGAATATGTCCAGATATACTGTTGGGAAAATTACTCCCATACATAGACGAGAAGTTCGGGCAACAGATTTTGGCCCTCGTGCCAGCTTTTGGATGAATTTTCCTGAAAAGGGGTCACAACTGACACCTCCTCATCGGTCGGAGGATTTCAAGTGGAAAGATTATTGCCCAATGGTTTTCAGGTTAGTAGTTACTTCTGCTTTTTGACGTCAATAAATATCCTGTGAAGTTTTCTCTCTCCAATTGATGCCATTTTCTTCTATAGTTGTTGT
This sequence comes from Fraxinus quadrangulata, assembly GCA_903798255.1. NCBI lineage: Eukaryota > Viridiplantae > Streptophyta > Magnoliopsida > Lamiales > Oleaceae > Fraxinus > Fraxinus quadrangulata. The sequence goes on from CAIGRB010101273.1 coordinate 41,207, forward strand.
TTTGAGAAAATTGTCTGCTTGTGAAGTGCTTTGACTTATTGATGGTGCCTCTATTTCTTCACTTTTATCTGCAAGCTGTTGAAAAACAATCACAAAGCAAATTCATTGTTCATATCTACAGATACTGTCGAACTGTCTTATTGTGACTGCATGGATTAGGCACAAGTCAGACACGTAACGGATGAATATAGCTATCCTGTTTCTGATGACAGTTTATCGTCATTCTTATCGTGCATCTCTTAACACATTTATGCACCAAAACTGATATGTATGCTTAATAATCTGCACAAGTAGAAAGGAACATGGATAAAGTTTCTGTCAGTATTATTTGTTACTCGGTCCAAACAAATTGTAAGCACCTTTTGGCCTCATTGTTACCTTTTTTTTTTCTCTTTTGTTGTTGACATTCCTAGTCCTTCCAGACGTCGTAACAGTAAGATCATTCTCACGCCTTGGTATTGATGATTCTTTGAAGATTTTGATATGCATCCTTTAGGAAATTCAAAAGGCTTGTTTTTTCCTTGCAGGAATTTGAGAGAGATGTTTAAGATTGATGCGGCCGACTACATGATGTCCATATGTGGTAATGATGCCCTCAGGGAACTTTCTTCCCCTGGGAAAAGTGGTAGTGTCTTTTTCCTGTCCCAAGATGACCGTTTCATGATCAAGACATTGCGAAAATTCGAAGTTAAGGTTTGATTTTTTTTTAACCTTTTTTGTCCTGCTTTAAATTCAAACTTCTTATTCTTTGTTGGCGAACTTTTTCTAAATTCTGCTTTCTTCGATGGTTTTTTTTTTTTTTTTTCGGTGGGGGGGGTGGAGTTTTGAAGCATGGAAGGCATGCACAGGACATGGTACTTTCCATGGACCATCTGTTTAAAGAGCCTCAGAAATTTCCCTGGGGTCGGTTGAGTTCTATAAAATATGATATTAAAAAGGGCACTGAAAGGAAGAAATGGAGAAAAAAAATTGAGGCTTTTATAATAATATAAAAATCACGTGGTATGCTGTGAGTGCCTTTCCAAAGCTGGTTCCTAAAGAACTGTATTTCATTTCTATGCTTCAAATTTAATTTGCTAAAAGTCTGGTAAAATTCTAAACCATTGCCAATAATTAGAACACTACAACGTATGCGGAACTTCGAGCATTTCTGGAAACATGAGTTAACAAGAACTCGAGGAAATACAAAATTGTCATTCAGGCTGTGACTGTAAAAGGTATGATGCGAAGAGATCAAGGTGATATAATGGTGGACCTTGAAACAGATAATTCTCGAGAGAGTGCACCATTTTAAGTGGCTATTTGTGAAATAAGCTAATTAAGATCTACATTCACCCATACTTCTGCATTTTCAGAAATTGATGTTTATACTTACCAGTGATCTGACACGTAGGTTTTGCTACGGATGCTCCCGGACTACCATCATCATGTACAAACGCAAGAGAACACTCTCATAACTAAATTTTTTGGTCTTCACAGGATTAAACCTTCTAGCGGTCAAAAGGTAATGCACATGTCAACTCAGAAGATCATTTTGCTGTGGTTAATAGATATACTATGACGACATTTTTAAATCATACTTGCTACTTCTTTTGAATGCCAAATTTTTTAGTATTTTCAGTGAGTAATATCACCCGTGCTCAGAACATTCTTACCTGCCTTCAGCTAGTGCTATTTCCTCAACACTTCCAAAATTTTTGTTGACAAATTTTATTCAACAAGTTAATTGAATTATCTACTTCATACTTTCATTCTCGAAATGAAGTAAAAAATGACTAATTATTCCACACGCTACCACTACCTATAGCAATAGCTGATGGAGATCCTATTAGAGCCTTGTACAAAGAGGGTCTTTGCATTGTAATACCTAGACTTTATTATTGAATAAACTGATATTCATCTCTCTAATAATTCTCTCTCTTCTGTCTGCTTCTTTGTTTGTCTGATTCCTCTCCCCATTCTATCTACCCCTCTTCCCCTCTCTTTCCTCATCTTCTAGAAGTCTCGTGCTTTGTTTGTTTGTGTTCTACATCAGTAGCACATCCTAGTGCCAAGGTGAATATAACTTTTTCTTCTAGCGTCAAGGACAGACATATATCTTGGACACATTGGTGCAATTTAATCGATAAACTAGTTGAGTACGGCTTAACAGATTTGCTCATTGTTCCACATTACCTCGCTCTAAAGATGATTTGAGCCACACTCTAATGAAAAACTTTTTGCTGGAAATTTCATTTTTAAATTTGATCAAACGTAAGTTTCTCTCAATTATAGGCACATACATATATATTTAATACTTCCTACTTTGCAGTTTCGTTTCGTAGTCATGGGGAATATGTTCTGCACAGAATTAAGAATCCATCGAAGATTTGATTTGAAAGGTTCTTCATTAGGACGTTCTGCTGACAAGGTTGAAATTGACGAGAGCACGATACTTAAGGATTTGGATTTGAATTACTGCTTTTACTTGGAACCTTCTTGGAGAGATGCCCTCTTACAGTAAGTGGGGTACTTGCATGTCATTTGGTGACAGTTAATTTTGCAATGGGCTACTCTATAATTTTCTTTTAGCCTCCCACTTCTAACATGATGTACCCAAATCGTGTCACTCTTGTAACAGGGAGTTCTTTAGAAGGATGAGATCTTGACCTTTAACAACCCATCACGTAGCCATAAAGGAATAGCTGGTCTATCTTAATCTCAATGTTCATTGTTTTCCACTTTGTTAATAAATGAACTGATATAAGAACCTTACTCAGTCTCTATGGGAAAGGGGAATTTTCTTCTTTACACCTGTTTTTGGAAGTGTCCAAAGTGTAAATATAGCCTAGAATGGAGATATAAAATTGAAATATCTTAATTTTTATGATTTCATCTTTGTTTTTGTTTTTCTCCTCCTTTAATCCGCTGTATTAACTGTGAAGACTTTCTTGTCAATGTAAGAAACAAATGGCAGATAGGTTAATCTCAAAAGCTTAAAGAAACCGGCAGCCACTGTTTTTGTTTCTCTTGCAAACACACATTCACACACCACCATCATCCTTTGTGGGTGAGAAAACTAGTGGCAACCGGAGTGTAGAAGTTATGGGTCGGAGCCTCGGTTGGTGTTCGTTTGGTTTTTTTTTTTAGCCCGGATTCTAGATTTCTCGAAGCTTCCGCGCAATAGTTAGGAAGAAGTTTGAACTAGATAGGTCCTGAGCTGTATCCCAGGGCAGCACAAGCCCAAATGAAAACAAAGTTAAAAAAAATTAAAAATTAAAAACTTAGTCGAGGCCAAAACAAATCTTTAGCCCAACCCAAATTAAGCTTAATGCCCAATTGCTGCCGTAAGTCTCAATTGCAATAACCTATTAACCCAATTACCATAACCTGTAAACTCATAAGGGTCAAGCAAAGAATTAGGTAGTGTGAACTTTGAACAATTAAACCCAACCCTAATCTGTTTGGTAGCATAGTTAGCAATATTTATTAGTCAAAACGTTTTACTTGGTTTTCCTTATCGTGTTTTAGTATTATTACTTGTAACTATGCCTCGAGGAATATCCAAATGTTGTATTTGCATGCTTGGAATTTGTTAGGAATTGGATTGAAGCAAATTAAGTTCAGAGAAGTTCTATTAAAATATGTAGAAGCATTCGATAGGTGATTGAAACCAATATAAGATTTCACGGTCCTTTAAATCCCTAATCGAGAGAGAGTTTACTACTTACTCCTAAAATTTTAACAAAGGTTAAAATTTCTACTTGGCTAACCAACTTGTACAGCTAAGCATTTATCGAGATTGAAAACTTGCCATACTAGAACACAAGATGCCATTCTTCTTCAACTTTATTTGACAATGAATGAATGGTTGAATAACCTACGACTGCTAAGTCATTTTCTATGAGAGAGAGAGAGAGAGAGAGAGAGACTATGTAGTTATTGTGTTACTACTTTTAAGCTTTAAGCCCCGAAAATAATCTATAATTGATTGTATAGAGGTGTAAGCATTTTTCCTTATTGGAACGGATCGATTTAGTTCGATTCCAGTTAAACTTGGTCAGTCTTTGTTTCCATTATAACCTAATCGTACTAACCCCTAAATGTACATTTTTGCATTTGTTTTTCCATACTTTTTGTCGTCATTTCTTTTTCATCTTAATGTAATGTATTGATCATATGCATATGGTGGGGGTAAGGCTCACTATGTCCCCTTAATTAGGTGCCTTTTATTTTTAAATAAATAAAATGTCCTCATAGTTTCGAAGTTTGTATTAAAAAATTTATATGAGCCCTCCTTTGGTTGAATCCTGGATCTGCCCGTGGTTTCAAGATTGCGTCGTGTGCAAGTGTTTGTGCTGTTTATACAGTTGCTTGTGCTTCTAATTGTTTCTACTTTATGCAGGCAGATTGAAATAGATAGCAAATTCTTGGAAGCACAAAACATAATGGATTACAGCCTCTTGCTAGGTGTTCATTATCGAGCACCCCAACACCTACACTCTCTTATGTCTTACAACCGGAGGACGTCAGTTGATGGATTGGGAATTGTTGCAGAAGAAGGTTGGTTTTACGTTCCGTAGTGTTGTTAATAGCCTCGTGAACCTGAGTTTACCTGAACTTCTCTTGAGCATAAAAATTGTGAATGCATTTAAATTCTGATATTTTGGTTGCCCTTCATATGCTTATTATTTATATGGAGCGTAATAAAAGAATATCCAGTCTAGGGCAATATTTTAGTTGCCAAGATCATCACATTGTGCCAGACCCGGTAATTATACCAGTGATCACTATCTTGATAAAAATATATGAGAAATTACCACTGTTGGCCTCTTAGGAGCATGTTTGGCCAAGCATAAAAGGTACTTTCGAGTTACTTGGCTAAATTCACCACATTTTGGGGATAGCTTTGTCAATTTACAATTTTAATCTTTGCTGATTTATTTAAATGGTTTCATACTGTTAATTAGCGGGATATAAATTTCTTTAAAGGTATTTGGCAATCTTTTTGCCGATTTATTTGAGTGGGCCTAGTTTTTTGGTAGAATTAGATATGTTATTCATGATCACTAATTCTACATTCCCACGCGGTTGACAATGAACTTGTTACTTTCAACTGCTGATTGTACTACCTCAGAGTCTATGGAGGATGAAATATCTCCACAAGGCCTTGTTTTGGTTCCTCGCGGAGCTGATGATAATAGTGTTGTTATTGGCCCTCATATTAGAGGTAGCCGATTGAGAGCGTCATCTGCATCTGGAGTTGAGGAAGTGGATCTTCTCCTTCCTGGTACAGCAAGGTATTTCCATGAAACTTTAAGACGGAATATTTCTTTGATTTCTGTTTAGGTTCTGCAACAAGCCACTGCATTTTCGTCCTTGATTGGCATTCCAATTGATATAACTGGTGTCTCAAAGTAAATAGAGAGCATGGTTTCTTTTTTAGATAGAAGCACACCCAAACCTGATTTTAATTATGAAAGAGAAGCAGCCAAAATCATAATGGTATGCTCGATAAAATCAGATATACGGTAATTGAAAAAGAATAAGAAGCTAAAATCTTCATGTTTCTTGTCTATAAATATTACATGCCAAACACGAGTTGAGGAGATAGACAAATGAATTTAAGAAGACCCTCAAGATTGACTTAAATAACCGAGATCTAGATTAATTTCCCACTTCTGTCCATTGATAGTCATAAATTGAAATGTTCCTTACTTGGTTTCGCTCAACAGATTCCAAATCCAGCTTGGAGTGAATATGCCTGCAAGAGCAGAGCGTGTCCCGGGGAAAGGCAATATGCAGATGTTTCATGAGGTCTACGACGTCGTCTTATACTTGGGTATCATTGACATATTTCAAGAGTACAGCATGAGTAAGAAGATTGAACATGCATATAAATCTATTCAATTCGATTCAGTATCCATATCTGCTGTCGACCCTACATTCTACTCTCAGCGCTTCTTACAATTCATTCAAAAGGTTTTTCCGCAAAATGCTTTGCAAGATTAGTAGACCTGAACTCGATACTTATCCCTGCCTCCATTTATAAGAGCTTTTTTTCTCCCTGAATGAACAGATGTACACTATATACTGCTATATTTATATTGAGGTATAGAAGAGTTTTCTCCCTATATTGGTTTTTGATTAATTTCGGCTATTTTCTCATATTCATTTATTAGATCACGAAGCTTCAATCTTATTTCTGGTGGATCGGACCATAATTATTGCATCTTAAGAGTCATGATGTCACAATTGTATTGAACCTTCGGTTTGAATAATTTCAAGTAATTTAATATTTTCAAGGTTCTAAATTTTGTAATGTCTGGCAATGTATTTCGATCAAGTATCAACTATCAAGTACTACAAGTATATGCATTCATATGCAAAACATATGTGTAATTATGTATTTTGAATTTTAATATTATTTTAAATATTATAAATTAATAAATAAAATAAAGCATTATTTGAATTTTATACATAATCTTCAATTTTTTAATTTTTTTTTTTCTCAAAATCATGAATACTACAATTACTTAACTTTAAATGTATTCTTCAAATTAAAAAAATAAAAAAAAAATTATATTGATCATAATCATAAATACCATACTCGAAGTTTCTACAACTCGATAAAAAATGATTAGGTGAAAAATGCAAAAATGAAAAAAAATGCACCTTTCAAGTTTCTACAACTCGATGAAAATCTTGACAATGAAATTAGTGGAAGATTGAAGGTGGCTTGAGCTCAGCATAGATAGTTTGTAGTTCTACGAAAAAATTATTTTGATTTTCAATCTTTTTAAACATCAAAACCCTACATATTGCGGTATATAATTCATGGGCTTGGATGATGTAGGCTAACTTAATGGTCATTGCACTCAACTTGATTTTTTAAGTTATAAAAATGTGTTGGGACTTTACATTGCTAATTTGAATACAATTTTTAACACAAATGCGTGCACATTTTGAGGCTTCCAAAGCAAATGCACATATTTTAAAATGCTGATTATTTCAAACATATTTAGATATGTTAAGTTCTTCGAGATCAAAAATTACTTGTAGCATATTGTCAAAATAGCGACCTATTACTAAGATGAAGATATATTTATTATTATTTTTTAATAAATTTAGAAGTAAACTTCTTGAGCTTGGGCAACATGCTCAAGCAGCAAACTTGTCCAGTGGAAACTTATTTACCCTGTCAAACTGGGGGCAATTGCTCTACTCCAATGTTCATACACCCCCTCTACTGAATGTGACCTCTCTTTGCAAGAAAATAACACATGATACTCATTCTTGGGCAAAGGAAATAAAATGGCACTTAAGTCAATATATGTACGAGTCACGTATCACAGTATCGCTTTAAAACTGGTTACGAGCAGAAGGCTAAAATGCAGCTGACATTTGTTTCACGGAGCCGACAAACCTTAATCTACAAATAGCCAGCAAAGTATGGGTACAGATTGATATGCAACCTTAAGTACTAATATCAAATTGGGAATAACTACTAACTGGAACAAGCGAAAAAGGGCAAAAGAAAAAGTGAGGGTTCCAAAACAGATAATCTAGGATCAATAATGGTGCATTATCAATCAAATCATAGTAAGGTACAATCGTCACGAACTTGGCCAGAAATTCAATTAGTACCTAATTAAATGCTTCTCTATGCATTCGAAACCAAACCTATAATAATTCACAGCACATATGGAGAGAAAAAAAATACTATTTTAATTGGTTGTCTTTGCATTCAATAGAAAAGTGTTTTTTTTTTTTTTTTCAAAATTTTTTACCCACTTATGAATGAACTGATACAGCACTAGAAGCCTCTTCCAAGATTCTCCTAGCTTCTGTTCCAGGATCGGTGAGATCACTCGGAGTCTGCCAACATCAGATGATAAGAAAACCAATAGTATAGGAATTGAGATTCAATGAATGATGGGCAGATGCTAACCTTCCCATAGGTATTTGTTGCAGTTGGAGAAGCTCCGTAAGCTAGCAACAATCTTATTACGTTCTCGTATTCCCCTCTAGCGGCATGGTGCAGGGGCTACAGAAATAAACCAAATAGAAAAATAAAATCATTCAATTTTCGGAAAACAACAGTGCTTGGTTTGACAGAACCTCTTTTGGCAAGAAAATCCAATGTAGAAACCTAAATTGAATATGATCAGGAAAAGGACGCACCGTGTCACCTTCCACATCAACAGTTTCTAGCATTCTCTTGATACGGTCTGGATCATTAGCACTGTTTAGAAGAAGTTGGACAACTTCTGTATATCCTGTAGAGTTGTTTCAAGAGGATAAAAAAGAAGGATATTAAAACTTATAGAGAATATGACAGGCTAAGTAGCTACGAAAACTAATAGCCCACCTCCTGCACAGGCATCATGCAATGGAATTGCTCCATCTTCATCCTTTGCCTCCAAGTTAGCTCCCCTTTCCAGTAAAAACTGCTTCAAATAACAAATTTATGAGCCATTATAAAAAGTTGCTATCAGATTCTGTTCTATTACAACATGAATAGATAAATAAGACGACCAAATTAAAATAACAGCAGCAATTGTGAGTCAATCAGTAGACTCAAATGATTTTACCTGGACACAAGACAAATGACCATACAAACAGGAAAGGTGAAGAACAGTGTCCCCATCTTCAACTGGTTCATCAATGCTACCGTCAAAATTATCTGAATCCATATATTCACAAATGTATTAGTAGAAGGATGAAGATGATAAACAATTTGGCTATTTAAACCCCATTTTTTAATCCACACATGATAAGCACGTGTCTTCAAGGTAGAATAGATAAAAAAAGGGTAAAGAAGCTAGCAAAGACGAAGATGACATCATGATATACAACTTCCCTATTCAAAGATAAACACGCTACAGTAAATTGAATTTAAACCCCATTTTTTAATCCACACATGATAAGCACGTGTCTTCAAGGTAGTATAGATAAAAAAAAGGGTAAAGAAGCTAGCAAAGACGAAGATGACATCATGATATACAACTTCCCTATTCAAAGATAAACACGCTACAGTAAATTGAAGGCACCATTACCTTTTATTATTTTATTTTTTGGTGACAAGCTAAGACGTATGTCCTTTCATCAAATGACATTCTTTCATAAGATACCGTTACAGGTTAACTCATCAAGAGCTTTAAAAACTCTCTAATATGCACTTAGACACAAAAAATGGTATAAAGGAGTACCACAGCTTCCATTTTGTAAAACTAACATGGTTGACCAAACTGGTACAGTTCCCCACCATAAGCAGGTCAATCTGCACGCCGCACGTATATGTGATCTAACACTTAGCACATAAAGCACTAAACCAAGACGTCTTCATCCAAAAGGTGCCAGTTCGAGTAATCATTCATATAAATATGGTCTGTTCACGTAGAAGAAGGCACCCTAAATAAAAGTTTTTCAGGGCATCATTAGTTCAGGTTTTGGTATTAGACGTGCCAATGTAATTAGACAACCAGGAAGAAGTTCAAGGGTATATTTTAGTAAGTACCACAAGAGAAACTCGAAGCTTTTGCACCATTATATTTATACGTTATCAAAAAACACAAGTCGAAGTTCATACAATCATCGAGAGAAAAGTATTTATGCTAAAGAATTTCAAGCGAATCAAGAATAACACCAAATTTGAAGAACTATCTTTAATTCATTTGAGTAGTTACTTGTTAAGCTCAACCATAATTTTAACTGCACATTGGCATAACAGGTTCGTGCTACTCCAAAAAAAAAGTCAAGCGATAAGGGTGAAGAAAAAGAGAGAATAAATGAAATTGATACCAGTGAAATAAAAAGATAAATAGCAGTGTAAAAAACGAAAGAAATAATATAACAATAAGCTTCATGCATAACTTATAGACGAAAATCAATTTCAGACTATATATACTAAATTAAAATTTCACTGAACAATACTTATATTTGCTTAACCTGAAAATTTCATCCTTTTTAGAATCATTAGTAAGGAACAAAATGATTAAATCCTTTTCTCTGAATTAACAATCAATTTGATAAAAAATATTGAATAAATCGCGAAGCTTGAAATTTTCTCAGAGAGTGCATAATAAATTTGATAGCATATATATAGTACCAAGGGCTTGACGGAGGGCGTTGAGGTCGCCAGACTCGGTGGCGGCGACTAAGGGGCGTAGGTGGAGAGGGATATCGGAATGATCGATCTCGTCCTCTTCCGCGATCTCGACGCCTTCTTCCTCAAAGAGAGTCGGGTCCTCCTCATCTCCGCCGAGAACTCCATTCCGTCGACCGCCAGACACCGCCATCTCTTTCTATTCAATCTCTCTGACACTGACGGCGGCGAACTTTATAGCTAAAACAGTAAAACCTCAGGTTTTCTGAGAGGAGCCCTATTTTTGGGCTTTTTCAATTAGAGTCCGGGTGGAAAATGGATGGAATTAAAACGATTTACATGAAAAATAATGAGGAAATTAGACTCACACATGCATTTAAAATTTACAATTCAAAAATTAAATTTAGAGTTTATTTATACAAAAATC